>CAOJBI010912722.1:0-13369 GCA_948277035.1 Euphorbia corollata | reverse complement strand
TAATTAAACCCATTTTAGGATTCCCTTAATTGACCATTTTTAGTTAAAGAATGTTCCTTTAGGAACAAAGATGAATAGAATGCATGAATGCAAAGAATGTTCCTTAGGAACTTGAGATGAAGAGAAAGTAGAATGAAAGAGATAGAAAACTATACCTTGTTTGCCTTGAGTCCACTCCTTAGATCCAGATTAATTATTCAATTTTAAGTTAAAGTTGAATTTAATCGGGCAACACTTTGTTATAAAAATAAAAGACTCGATTGGGTGTTGACAGAAAGCTTCAAAAAGATCGAATAAGGACTAGAGAGAGAAAGCTGATTCACCGATCAGTTAGGGACCCCGAAAACTGAGCTGGAAGGACTCCATTTATAGAAAAAATTAGGGCAAAGGAAACTGATCCGGAATTCCGGCGCTGCAGCGCAGCGCCAGCGGCACAGGGCTAGGGGAATCCGTTTTGGTGCAATTTTCGACGATTTTGCAATTTCTGGGAGTTCTGGACCTCCGAAAAATATTCCGAGACCACTTCCGCGATCCTCATTCCGTGGCGAACGTTTTGAGTGGTATATTGATATACTTCCGGAGAATTTTACCGGAACTGATCTGTGTCATTCGGGTTGCATTTCTGAGCTGAAAAATCGAGTATTCACAGAAATGTAAAAGAATTATTTAAATACACGGATGATCCATTCTTTAAAAACTTAATATATGGTTTAATATTCGAATTTGTCACTAAAATCCTTGCAGCTACCTGAATTTTGAGAACGTCATCGCAAGTACCTGTACTTTGAAAAAGTGTACCGTTCAACTACCTTAGCCGACGTGGCATCCTTTGATTTTAGGGTGCCACGTCGGCCTGAGGTAGTTGAGCGATGCACTTTTTCAAAGTACAAGTATCTAAAGGGACGTTTTTCAAAGTACAGGTACCTGCGAGGACGTTTTCAAAATTTAGGTAGTTGCAAGGATTTTGGCGATAAGTTCGAGTACTAAACCATGTATTAGACCTTTAAATTAGGCTCATTTGTTGTAGTGCTTTCTTAATTTTTGGAAGATTTTCTTCGGTTGATTTTTTTACATTTTTCAGCCACCCATATCCAAATAAACGAAACATGTTATGGAGAACGTGATACATACCGTTAATTGTCAAATTTGAAGAAAATCAAACTAACGAGCACGTCACTTGTTAAAATATCATAAAAATCCCTTGAATAATTCCTTTTCAATCCCTTAAGTATTTTTCATCACAAAAATACCATATCCCTCAACAAACATTTAACAAACTAATTAACAACATAAATTTGTAATAAACTCGTAATGAGTATAATTAAATCAAAATCAATTCTATGTATTTGACAAATAAATACGTCAAATAAACCCACTTCCTCTGCAACAGCTTCTTTTGGCCACTGTCTTCGAAGACAACATTTCCAACCTTTCAGAATATTTTCGAGGTTCATCAACTGCATTTAGAAATTGAGTTGCTTCATCTAGACCCAAATCCCAGATCATGGACTGATCTGATGATACCCAAATCATAATCTTGTCCTGAACAACAATTAGCTGTTTTTCAATTTCGGATATTTCCTCAGCCTCGTTTTCGTTGCCACTGGATACTGATATGCTGGATAATTGAGTGCCAAAATTTTCTTAGCATCATCTCATCAGTTTGGTTCTTCTTTGATGCCAATGGCATTACAATTTGTTTTGCAACAGTAATCAAGTCTTCTTCTTCTTTCATTTTAGGGATCCTACATTTGGGTCCAATTTTTTAATTATATTATCATAAAATAATCTACGAACCTAAAAATTTCAATTTACTTATTCTCTTCGCCATATAATATTTAGACAGATGTAATATGCTGTAGAAAAACCAATTTAAGGGCAATAAGAGAACTTTTCAAAATTTTAAGGGAGCATTAGAATGATCCACGTATTTCATTCCATTATCACACACTCTTAGAAATTATTTATTTCATAATGGCAAATCAATCATATTAGAGGTGACTTCCTTGTCTTAGAAGCTTGTTTAAACAAATAATTTATATGGAATGTAAATTAAAAGAAAAGTTGTCTATTACCCAAAAAAATAATTATTCTTTTTATTACATGTGTTGCTAGAGCATCTTTAATCCCACTTTAAATGTGGGATTGGAGATGGGATGAAGTGCAAACGGTATTTCATTCTTTCACTCTAAATTGAAGAGTTGTCACAGTGTAACTCTTTTTTTTAGTTGCACTGTAGCAACTTCAAATGTTTTTTTTTTCTTTTTATTTTTTATTCTTTTACTTTATTTTAATTAATTGTTTGAGTTTGGTAGAAATGGATAAGATAATAATATTTTGTTTTAAAAAGAATTTTAAGAGAATGGTTTGAAAATAAATATCATAGAGACACCCTTACAAACTTACGCTTTGAGCAGGTTTTACATATTTAGGAAGAATTTATTTCAAGAATGACTCAGATAGCAATAATTCCTCTGCTTCTGGATCACATATCGATGGAGAATTTGGTACAATTTTATCGTTTTTTTATTAATTTAAAAATTCGGAATTCGTAGTGTCTTTTATTTATCATTATAATTTTGTTCAATGTCATTAAGTTGATTTTTTAGTAATTTAATATAGTGATAATGTGATATCATAGGTTCATGATGGGATACTTGATTGGGTGACCTATTTTACCTTTGGTAATAGCCAACAGATCTAGATTGGTATTTCAGTGTCAAATTCCTCTTAATATGCAAGTTTATCCTTTAATATTTTTGTGTGTTTTCTTACCTCTATAATAAAAATGTAATGTACTCCTACACTTTTGCAAATTGATTAATATTAATTAGCATAAACTCGTTGATGTCTTTTGACGAGCTAAACTATCATTTTTTCCAAATTTTATGATGTGATATGATTATAGCATCGTTAAATGGAATGAAGTAGAGGAAAAATCCTACGTTATCATGTTTCAAAAGCTTTGTTATATAATTGGGGACAATAATGATGAACTGTAATATCAAATAATTTTAAATGTTTAAAGTCATTTTTTAACAATCAAGAATCCACTTGTTAGATACAAATTATTGATGACAACAAACAACAATCAAGAATTCACGTTAGCTAACGGAATCATGGTCAAAACTACAAATTAATGTAAATTACTGAATGATTAGGATATATGGACGAGATCAAATAGTTATGCCTTGTATTCTATTATCTGTGTTTTTGAGATTGTTTGTTAATATAAAACCGCATTAAATAAAACAATATAATTACGTACATATTAACTTTTGTTATTTCAAAAAGATAGATTAAATACCTTACTATGGTTACCATTTATAAATTCCAAACCAATACTGGAAGGGAGTAATGCATGTGGGAGATTGGTATATAAGGGAGATGGGTATGGTTAGGGACAGCAGCAATGATCATCAATACAAATTCTAACAACAACGATTACTGGTTAATTACAGTCTTGCGAGTCGCAGCCTTTTTTACCAGTACAATCCACTTGAACGCGAAACTTACTTTTAGAAAAAATCAACAACAGAGCAAAACCTCTCTCTCTGTAACAACAGCAACAACGGTTTAAAGCAGACGCACGTCTCTCTTTCAAGTTAGCACCTTTTTTCTTTGCCCGCGTGCACCACGTGAGCTTTAAATTTTATTTTTTGGATTGTTCGTTTTCTTAACTTCTTCACTTCTAGATACTCTTATGATTATGGCTGATTGGTGAATGTTCCTCCATTTTCAGGTGATTTTGTCAACTGGTTTTCTTCCCTTCTATTTTACCGTGTGAATGAGAGTGTGGTGTTTGATTAAAGGTCCCTAAGAGTCTTTTTTGGTTCAATTGGGGGATTTTTTTCATGGAATAAATTGTTGGTGGAGAGAATCTGATTCTGGCTTCTCCAACATGCCATTATTTGTTCTTTCATTTCTTAATTATTTCTATTGTTTTTGTTGATTGGGTAAGTAAAGCTTGTGTCTTTTTCAAGCAGAGCATCAGTGCCAATGGAGAAAATTGAAATTCCCAGTTAACGTTGCACGGATCGGCTGATAAATTTTTATTTCTTGTTTAGGTTTTGTTTGTCTTGATGAGAAATTGTCAACTTAGTGAATTGAAAACTTGAATTTATGTCTTTTCCCAGAAAGAAGTTTGCTGTCGGGTGCTCAACTTGTTTCCCATGAGGAAAATTGCATTTTCTGGTAAGCTTGGTGACTATACTTCCTTCAAATTCTCTCTTTTATCTTGTATGTGCTGCCCTAATTGATCAAATGGAACACCAATTAGCATCATAATCATTCTTTTCATGTCGATTTAATGCCCATCCTTTAAACTATGATGTGGATTTTGGAGGTGTTGAATTTGATTGAAAAATATGATATTGGCTGTTGCTATTTTTCCATTTACAAGTGAACTTGTTACCTTAATTTTCTTCCCTTTTTCAAGAATGAACAAATCAAAATTTAGAGGAAGATATGATACTGTGGATTAATATTAATAATTTTAATATGTTTTTTTCTGATTTGATAATTTTATTTTTGTAATTGAGGAGCTCTAGTTTGCTGTTTCTTCTCATTAGTTTAACTTAGTAGTGAGGATTAATTTGGAGGTCAGTTAGTTATATGCTCATTTATACTCTTTAGGCAATCTTATTAGGTTTGTAGAAGGTGATATTTTAGTCATTTTTCTTATATTTTCAAATAGCTATTGTGGAAATGTTAAGTTTTCCATCTGTGTAGAATCTGACTTGATCAAATGCAAAAACATTTTTGTAGCTGCAGTGAGCATATTCATTTTTGCAGCACATGAAGATAATTGTGCGTGGATCTGAAATGAATCCAGTTATACTGGTCTCCTATTTTTCATTATTTAGTGGCCTGTTCTTGAGCGGCTATAGTAAGAATATTACTTCAAGACCCGCTGTTGTGAATGTTGGAGCCATTTTTACCTTTGATTCTACTATAGGAAAAGTGGCCAGGATAGCGATAGAGGAAGCTGTCAAAGATGTAAATGCAAATTCAAGTATTCTGCATGGAACCAAACTTGTCGTAAAGATGCACAATTCCAACTGCAGCGGGTTCACAGGCATGGTTGAAGGTAAGAAACTACCTTTTTCGCCATACAAGTTTATTAATTGACTACTTATAATGGGATTCTAGTTTCAACGTACCTCATACTTTTGTTTGGTGAATTGGTGACAGCTTTGCAATTCATGGAGACAGATGTTGTTGCTGTTATAGGCCCCCAATCATCTGTAGTGGCTCATATTATATCCCATGTCGTGAATGAACTCCAAGTTCCTCTATTATCATTTGCAGCAACGGACCCCACTCTTAACTCGCTCCAGTTCCCCTTTTTTGTTAGGACGACACAAAGTGATTCATACCAAATGGCTGCAATAGCTGAGATTGTTGAACATTATGATTGGAAGCAAGTGATTGCCATTTTTATTGATGATGATTATGGAAGGAACGGCATATTAGCTCTTAGTGATAAACTTGCTGAGAGGCGGTGTAGAATCACCTACAAGGTTGGGATCCAACCTCAATCTGAACATAACCGAGGGGACATCATGGATCTTCTTGTTAAGGTTGCTTTGATGGAGTCTCGAGTTATAATCCTTCATGCGAATTCTAAATCAGGGTTTACGGTCTTTTCTGCGGCAAAATATCTCGGGATGATGGGTAATGGGTATGTATGGATTGCAACCGATTGGCTATCAACTTTTTTAGATACCTTTTCACCTCTCCCTTCAGAGAACATGGATTCAATTCAAGGCGTTCTTACTTTGAGACAGCACACACCTGATTCATATGGAAAAAAAACATTTATCTCTAGGTGGAGCAACTTGACTCGGGGTTCACTGGGGCTGAATTCATATGGTCTTTATGCGTATGATTCGGTCTGGCTGATTGCTCATGCCATTGATGCATTTTTTGACCAAGGAGGTGTTATCTCATTCTCAAATGATTCCAGGTTGGTTTCGATGAAAGGTAGCGATCTTCATCTTGATGCATTGAGCATCTTTGATGATGGAAAACTCCTTCTAAATAACTTATTGCAGACCAATACCAAGGGTTTAACAGGCACTATGAGGTTTAATGCAGACAGATCCCTGATTCTCCCTGCGTATGATGTTATTAATGTGATTGGTACTGGATTTAGGCGGATCGGTTTCTGGTCTAATTATTCTGGATTATCGACTGTTTTGCCCGAGACACTTTATACAAAACCACCGAATCGTTCAACTGAAAACCAGAAACTGTACAATGTTATTTGGCCTGGAGATACATTAGCAAAACCCCGAGGATGGGTGTTTCCTAACAATGGGAAGCAATTGAGAATTGGTGTTCCAATTCGGGTCGGTTTCAAGGAGTTTGTATCAAGAGTGCCCGGGACTGACATGTTCAAGGGTTTTTGCATAGATGTATTTACAGCTGCTGTGAACTTGTTACCATATGCTGTTCCATATCAGTTCGTCCCCTTTGGGAATGGAAAAGAAAATCCAAGCTACACTGAGCTGGTGAATTCAATAACAACTGGTGTGAGTAGCACTACATGATAACTAGTTGAAGTTCAGCTTTAGGGGTTGGTTTCTTTATGGACTGAATAAAATGTCTTGTGTTGTTGTTGCAGGCAGTTGATGCTGTTGTTGGTGATATTGCTATAGTCACGAACCGAACAAAAATCGTAGATTTTACACAGCCATATGTATCATCTGGATTGGTTGTTGTTGCCCCTTTTAGGAAATTGAATACAGGGGCCTGGGCCTTCCTGCGTCCATTTAGTCCTCTTATGTGGACTATTACTGCTGTATTTTTCATTGTCGTTGGCATAGTGGTGTGGATTCTGGAGCATAGGATGAATGATGAGTTCAGGGGCCCTCCAAAAAGACAAATTGTAACAATTATATGGTCAGTTATTAAATTTTTGAATTTTAATCTAAAATATCAGATTTTTTATACTCAGTGTAGTTTTTGTTAATGGTGCAGGTTCAGCCTTTCAACTATGTTTTTCGCCCATAGTGAGTGAAACTATCAAAAATTTTATTAGAATCATTTATTGGACTGAAGTTACTAATGTGCTGCATTGCAGGGGAAACTACTGTCAGCACGCTAGGTCGGCTTGTTCTTATCATATGGCTCTTTGTTGTTTTAATCGTAAATTCGAGCTACACCGCGAGTTTGACATCAATCCTCACAGTTCAACAACTATATTCATCTGTTCAAGGAATCGAAAGCTTGAAGGAAAGTAAAGAGCCTATAGGATATCAAGTGGGTTCTTTTGCGGAGTATTATTTGACAGAGGAACTTGGAATCCCAAAATCTAGGCTTGTTGCCCTGGGATCACCTGAAGCCTACGCTACAGCACTCCAACGCGGTCCCAAAAAGGAAGGGGGTGTTGCTGCTATTGTTGATGAACTCCCTTATGTTGAAATCTTCCTTTCAACCCAGTGCACTTTCAGGATCGTTGGTCAAGAATTTACGAAAAGTGGCTGGGGTTTTGTAAGTACAAGATTTTGTGTCATTCCAAATCCATGTTTGCCATAACACTTCTCATATGTTTGTTGTGTTTTCTGTGTGGCAGGCATTTCAGCGCGACTCTCCGTTGGCAGTAGATATGTCGACAGCAATTCTAGAACTATCAGAGAACGGCGATCTCCAAAGGATCCATGACAAGTGGCTCATGCCAAGTGGTTGCAGATCCGAAACATCAGAATTAGAATCAGATAGGCTTCACCTTGAAAGCTTCTGGGGACTCTTTCTCATTTGTGGGTTAGCATGCTTCTTGGCTCTATTGATACACTTCTGCCAGATCATACGCCAACTGCGTCGTGCTCCCCCTGAAGAATCTGCTTCTCCTGGTCAAGCCAGCTCTCGCTCTGGACGTCTTCAACGACTCATTTCGATAATGGATGAGAAGAAAGATCCGTTGAAAAAAAGGGAGAAAAGGCGGAAGATGGAAAGATCATTATCAGACACCGAGTTAGGAAGAAATACTAAGTGGAAAGAAATGGAACTCACTTGAAGATCCACAGTTAAATCAACTGATTATTTAGAGTATAATTATTGTTTGTTTATCCTTGTAGTTGAAGCCATTTTCAAGTGTCAAAATCATATCTTTTTGCAGGCATTTTAGGAGAAGTTAATTAATATCTAATAGCCACATGTTTCTCCTACAATTAAATGTAATATGAACACTGAAGTTAATGTAGAACTACGTTCACGTGCTCTGAGTACATTTTGGCATCTTTTTTTCAGTCATGTTTCTTCACAGAAGTTAATCAAGTTTATATCACTACAAGAGGTTACAAACATTTTCGGTATGCACAGAAGATTGAATAGGAAGATGTTACAGTTTCTGGTTAACACGATTAGTCCTGGCAGTCGAACCATCCAAACAGGTGAAAACAAAAACCCTCTCTACATAATACTTGTATGCAAGTATTTTCGAGAGAATTCCTCCTCTTTGCAATATCTACATGTTACTTTGTAAACTTCGATCAAGAGCTTCGGGAATCTGCATGAAGAATAGTTCTCGAACCCTTCGATCAATATCTACATGTTACTCTGTTCATTTATTACAACGAACGCAAATTTTTGTTCACGATTAAGCTCGTTTATTAGCGAGCCGAGCTCGAACGAGTTTTAACCGAGTCGAACATCGACCTGTTCATGAATAGCTCTGTCATTTACAGCCCTATACAGCGCATTATAGGAAAAATTCAACGAAAAGGAACTAGAATTTTATTTGTTTATTACCATCACAGGATAAAAAACAAAGAACTATGTGTGAGAGGTTGAACCATGTTAAAATCACCGAATTATGTGATCTAATTTGAATGACTTGCGTTAATTTCATGCTTAATTCTTTTGAAATATTAGTTTTAATAGAGAAGGGATTAGTGTATGACATTTATATCATTGTATGTATACCATTGATCAATTACATAAATTTATCAAGCATTGAAAAATAATACATAAAGGTGAGTGTTGAAAAATGGAAAAATACACACGTTTTTCCATTATAATAGTTCGTATGATTTACCAAAAAAAGTTCAAATCAATCATATATTATTAATTAAATTGGACCGTATGTCTATTTAAAATATTCAGTTATTTATATGTCATTGCCTATTTATTTTACTAATATAGTTTATATACATTAAAAAGTTATAATGTATTTTTCTCATGGGAAAAACGTTATAATGTTGAATGAACAGACTAGATCTTTGAATCCAATAACAAATGGGGTGTCCCTTTCATCTCTAGATCTTTCTCATTTAGAGATGAGCATATGGTTATTGACTTAATTATTACAATCTTAGTTCCAACAAAGATTCATGTTTTAAAAAATATGGTAACAAATGAATAAACTAATTAAGCTTCATAAACTTTGCATTCCTTATCAGCCGGGCTGGTCTCGCAGTAGTCCTCCAAAGGATCACCACTTCCTCCTGTTGCTTCTCCTGGCCATTGCTGAGCCACCAAATGTGCCAAATCAACCACCCTTTGGCTGCAACATTCGTCAAAGTTAAATCGGAACAAAACGACACGGTTACTCATAAATAAATAGTCAGAGTGTTGAGTGTAGTGACCTGTAACCCCATTCATTGTCATACCAAGCAACAACCTTGACCATGTCATCACCCATTACCATTGTCAAGGAAGCATCAATGGTAGACGAAACATCTGAACAACGAAAATCGACTGAAACAAGAGGCACATCGCACACATCCAATATGCCCTTCAGTGGACCTTCTGCTGCCTTTCTAAAGGCACCATTCACATCTTCTGCCGTCATCCCTTTCTTCTGGGTGTTCACAACGAGATCAACAACTGAGACATTGGGTGTGGGGACTCGAAGAGCAATGCCATTCAACTTCCCTTTCAGCTGAGGCAACACTAGTGACACTGCCTTTGCTGCTCCCGTGCTTGTTGGCACTATGTTTAGTGCTGCTGCTCTCGCTCTCCTTAAATCACGGTGCGATGCATCCAACAGCCTCTGCAATATAACCCAACATTGAATGGTCATGTTTGAGATACAAAAGATGCAATCTTTTTTATTCGTTCAGACCTGATCTCCCGTGTATGAGTGAGTGGTTGTCATAGTTCCCTTGACAATGCCTGCAACGTACAGCAGGAATTATTCATTGTCAGTTTAACAGCAGCTGAAGCAAGTACAAGTCAGTTTGAGTTAATTCATACCGAATTCCTCATCCAAAATCTTTACAAACGGGGCCAAACAATTGGTTGTGCAAGAAGCATTGCTGCAAGTTGCAAAAATTTAGATTTAATTCCTCAAAAATGTTACAAGTCAATGCTTTTAAAGGATACCGACCTAACAATATTAGCGACCTCATGAGAGTAGTCCTGTTCGTTGACACCAACAACATATGTAGGAATGTCGGCACCTTTAGCAGGAGCGGTGATGATCACTTTCTTGGCACCAGCTTGAATATGCTTCCCTGCACCTGGGCCATCCACAAACACTCCTGTTCCCTGCACATTTTATTCCACCATATCAACCCGATGATGGTATAGAAAATTCTATGTCAAAGAAGTGAAGTTGGGTACCTCGATGACAATGTCTATTCCAAGTTCAGCCCATGGAAGCTTTAGAGGGTCTCTACTGGATACAACTTTGATAGGCTTGCCATCAACACTGATGGTTGAATCATCGACGATTTTAACTTCGGCTTTGAAAGTTCCAAGCATAGAATCATATTTAAGCAAGTGGGAAGCCTGTAACAGTAAAGATTCCAGGGGGTTATTTGGTTTGAACTCTTCAGTTCAATTGATTGAAGTATTGCTTAGTTTTCTTACATTTCTGACACCACCACTGTCGTTCACGACAATGACATCAAGAGGAGAGTCTTTCCTTCCATGCCAGCATCTGAGGAAGTTCCTGCCAATGCGTCCGAAACCATTTATGGCAACCTTCAGTTTTGCTTCTGTTTGTGCCCTTGTAGGACTTGATCCTGCACTCTGATTTAACACTACACTCACTTCATTCCTCAACTAAAAATTACCAGTTTCTACAATAGTTTTGGGATTTACAGCAATCTAAAAAGATCCCATTAATGATGACTGTGGCCAGATTACCTGATTTCAGGATTGCTAATCAATCACTATAATCAAGCAACAGAAAGATCACGGGGGAAAAGGAACTGATCCAAGATTCCAAAATAGACCAAAAAAAAAAAAGATGTACGGAATTGCAGTTGAAAAACCTTAGGAGTCATTTGAGCAGCCACTAAGTCAAAAAAGGAAGCATCAGCAGCATTCTTAGCATAAGTCACACAAGAACTGGCTCGGAGCCCCGAAAACTCGGCAACTTCCAATCTCTGCGCAACATGAATCAATTCGGATCCTTGTGTCATAACCATATGATAATACATATATTTTTCATGTGATCGTACATGATATGAATACAAACAAAGGATATGCTAGCCAGTATCAATATGTGTGCTTTCGTGTCAGATACATAGTACCTTAGGTGAACATTGAGAAGGAAAAAAGTGGTTAGTGGACTTGGCAGGAAGTCTAGTACTTGCTGGGATTCTTGATGGAGCTAGAGCTGCTTGGGAAGCCATGGCTGCAACTAAACCTTTTATTTAAGCTTTCTCTGCTACATATACACTTCAACTCTGTATTTTCATATTTTCATGTGGTTTTTGAAAATTAAAAGATTTATGTTATGGCTGCAAGTAAACGGGCATAAATGTGTGGTGAAAATGAGTTGAAAGTTTTATTGGATAAGGTGATGATTGAGGCCTATAATTTCAGATTCTCAACCACATATTAGCAACTCAGAAGAAAAAACCCACGTTCCATTTATGTCCTTGAATCATTTAGGATCCTCCCGTGTGTCCTTCATTCAGTTCTACCCTAATTACACCTATAGAGAAAAAGTGACTTAATTCCTGATTTACACTATTTTTGTTTGCATCATTTAATGTTTAAAACTTCCATCCTAATCACTATATCTAACCTTTTAATCACTATGCCAAAACTCAACCATTTTACAAAGTTACTAAAGCATGTAATACCAATCTATTATTATATTCATGTTTATTTTAATCAATATGATTATCTATTTATTAGTAAAGTCCATTTCATTCAAGATAAAGGATCGTTTTAACTTATTTCTTAGAAGATACTTATAAAACTTAAAAATCAGATAATGAAGTATTTTTTATAATTTCTTTTAACTTAAAAGTTAAAAATAAGATAAAAGTTAAAATTAAGTTGTACTTCTCCCAATAATGTCTTATAAGTTATAAGTCAATAAGTAGAAGTTTGGAGAAACATGGATCATAACTATATTCAGCTAAAAAATAAAGCAAAAACTGTGTAACTGAAAAAACAAAGAGAAAAATATTACAATAAGTTTGGTTATTATTTTGGTATAGAATTACTAGTTTGTGAAAAAGAGTACTATAACATGAACAATGACCATCTCAAATAGCAGCTTCAACTTCATCAGAGTTCACTGCAACTCCATTTGGGGCATCTTTGGAACGTAGCTGAGAGGAGACTTCATCAATTGCAGAGTTCAGCTGCTCTATCTTCTGAGTTAATACCTTTCGGGTTTTCTGTAAATAGAATAAACCATAACATTGGTGGTTGTTAGAACCATGGAAACTGGGGTATAAATAAGCATATAAAACTCAGCCTAGTATACAATTAAGAAACTTCTCAACTTCTTAAAACAATAATTTGATGAGAAAGGAATCATTTGAAAGAGAGATGGGAATCAAAATTATCCATGATTCTTCGAAAAATTATACTATATGTTCGAAAATGTTTTTCTTACACGAAGAGTAAAAGCTAGACTATAAGAATGCATGATGTAGAAAACATTGGCTACTCCATTGTAGTAAAATGCCAAGAGTGAGACAAGCACCTCTAGAGCCTTTTCCTCGTCATAGATGAATTTAGGAAGTTTCCTCATGATCTCCTTCCGGTCAGTACTCGCTAATGCCTTGCTAATCTGTACAGGGAAAAAATGAGATTCACTAACTATCCAATTAGAGTACTCCAAGAATCTGAAACTAAGCTTTGAGGTCCTCTAAGTTTTGGTAATAACAGAATCATCTTATATGCTATCCCATCAAAAGTAAAACTACTTAAAGTACTGATGACATCATTACGAGGACGGTCACGACACAGTTATTGAAATCACGAGTCATAAATAAACAAGTAAACCTGAGGAGCGTAAACACATCCAAGCGCACCAACTACAAGTCCTCCCAAAACAAATCCACCAACAAAGATTCCTGCACTTGACTTTCCACCATCACTGTGAAGCAAAATGGAATAAAGAGAAGCATTAGAGATGACAAAGGGACTTACAAATGACGAAGTTGATCAC
>CAOJBI010912417.1:0-7500 GCA_948277035.1 Euphorbia corollata | reverse complement strand
ACGTGTACCCCCCACCGTTCCGATCATGGAATAGATGAAATAAATCAAAAAATGGATTTTTGTTCAAGAAAGAAATCTTATTGGAACTGTCCATATCCAGTTCATCCTTCAGAACCATATCACATCCCGGATCGGATGGATGAATTGAGACGTTATTTTGTAAATACGTGATTATCTTGAATATATTAACTATTTCTTTATTTTCCGATCGCCTGGAAGGGACAAAAGAAACATCTTGTTCTTTCTTCAACAATTTCTGATCTCTATTGGATCTCTCAGTAGGATTCGAACCCAGATGAAGTTCTGACGATCTGTCAGAGAAAAAAGAACGAATGGATCTTGTAGGATTCCCAAGAAATTCTTCGATTTCTTCCGGAAGCAGATGATTATTCATCTCCTTCTCACCTTCCCTGAATTTAACATTGTATTGACTTCTAGACACATTCTTTTTAATGAAATCAATTACATCATAATTTTTTTGTGACATTGGGATTTCCTTGCCATTTCTCTGGGTATATAAGATTGTACATCTGCAAAAAATATGTAACATACTTATTTATAATATATTGATTTTGAAAACAAAAAGTTAAAAATAATAATGATGAACTTCATTATATTAGGTCTATAAGAGTACTATAATTATAACAAAAAATCATATATCCAAAAAAAGTATTGATCAACAATGATTGATAAAACAATCTAAGTAAAAAAAGAAAACAATTTACTTCTTTTCTTTACCTTTTCTGATATGTGTTTTTTGTGATCGTCCTTTTCTTTTTAATGGAGAAATCAAAATAAAATGAAAACAAATAAAAAGAAAAATAAAGAATTTATGATTGATAGATGATTGAGTTTTCAGTTTAACCGATTATTACCTCTACTTGTTGCGCCTTGCTAACTGTTTTGGTAATACAAAATTGTTAAGTGGAAAACAACACCATAATTATATGCAAAATGGAATTAAAAAAGTATAAATAAAAATCAACTTTAGCAAGATCTTCTTATTCTTCAGATCTTTGCCGGATCGTTGAAGATCTCCAGTAGGAAGCAAATTGTGGCAATTTGCATAGAAACCAAGGAAAAGCTGCAGCAAAGGAGTGGTTAAGCTAGTGGATGACATGATACTTGGGAGAGGAGAGGTTGAGATATTTGTGGAGAAGATTTATCTTGTTTTATTTTATTAGTTGGCCCTTCTAGAAGTTGGCCTTTGGGAGTTTATTTTGGAAAAATATCTAGATATTATTGTTTAGTTTTGAATATTTTATTGTCTCTCACATTTTGGGGAATTGTTGGAGCATAAAAACTGCTTCTTCCTCATTAGTAAGGGAGTTGAATTCGGCCATTGTTGAGCCAAAACTATCAGCTCTCTCTTTAATGAAATTTCTCTTGGTTTTTATGATGAAGTGTGAGTAGTCTACTTAATTGCTCCTTGTGGGAAAACGATACTCTTTCTTGCCGATCTATAATAGACTAGTGCACTTGCTAAGTAACACCATTTAGGAAGCAACAAGATGAACAAAGAAAGATGTTAATGGTAATAGAAAATGGTTTCAGTTTGGAAGAGAAAAAAATTAAAATTTGAAACGTCAGAGACTTTTGCAGGGTTGTGGAGTAGTCGTTTTGGTAATTAATTTGAAATGGAAAGAAAAGTTAGGTTTTAAGAAGAAAAATAATTTAATCGAGATATTTTAACTTACTAATATACTAAAAGTAATCAATACATCTATTTTAAAATAGAATTCTAACTAATTTATAACATTATGCTTGTTAACGAAAATGAATATAAAACATATAAATTTTATAACACAATTCTAGTAGTATTCTAACATATAGTGTTTTTCAAATTAAAATTAACTTTAAAAAAAACAAAATCTATTATAAACATATTAAAAAACTATTAGACGGTCTATATTTAAATGAAACCTTGAAACATCTTATATTTTTCAACCAATCCGTAAAAACCATGAAAATGTGATACATTTTTAACAGTATTTTAATATATTGTTTCTTCAAAAAACATTCAACATTTTCGAATTCAATGTATTAAAATAATTGTATAATCGGTTTAAAAAAAAAAAACCATTATTCAAAAACTTAAAAAACAAACTTTGACAACAAAACTAATCCAATATTCTATACCATTAACTAATGGTAATCATAAACCTAAAACAAAAATGTACAACAATTATATTTTCCAAAACTGACTTTAAAAATTTATTATTCATCATTATAAATAAATCTTTCTTCCTCTTCCCGTGATTATATATGCTAATTGCTAGCCTTGTCCTCTGAATATCAATATCAATCAATACTGGGATCAGAATTTGCTCTATTATATACTCTGAGAAAGACAATAAGAGACACCACTTTCACTGAAAAAGAAAAATTAGAAACCAGTGATGGAATTTATCTTCATGATAGTTTCATTAACATGTAAAAATATATTTATATAAAAAAAATAGCTAAAACAATATAACATACCTCTCAACATGTTGTGGCAGATTCCACAAATTCAAGCTCAAGTTGTTTCAATGGATAAAAAATATTATAAGCTTCTGATGTTGTTATCTCCCAATTATTTGCAAAAACTTGGAATCTATGCATGTAGTACGGTATCACTGCAGCATAATTTTTAGCTGCCGCTTCTATATAAACATTGATTTTCCTATTGCATGAATCATAAATGAAAATTTTCCCAGATTTTATCTCAAACCTCCTAAGAATCCAATAGCTATTAAGAACCAACATAAAAAAAAAACATGATCTGTATCAGTCCAATTCTTTCCACATATCAAACCATTTCCTTTCATACTTGATGCAATGACATCAAATTCATTAGCGCTTCTTTTTCGATTTCCTCCATTTAGCCAAACTCTGTCATTAGATTAACTCTTTCATCAAATGTTGAATCTGTTATAGTAAAACTGTATTTGATCCTTTTGTCATATATGCCCTTTTTCCTAAGGTAGTATGATACATGATCTATATGCTGTAAGAAAATAAGTATAAAATGATAAAGAATATAACGGATTCCTAACAGATTATTAGACATGTTCATGGACCGGGTTACACGCGGGCCCGGCTCGAGCTCGCTTCAATGGGCTGGGCTTGAACATTTATTTTTTAAAAAAGTCCGGCTCGAGCCCAAACTCGACAAGCCCGAAGTTTAATGGGTCGGGCTTGGTTTTTATACAAATACCCGAGCCCGACCCGACGAATAAATTTTTTTTGTTTTTATATATTAAATTTATACTTGTTTTAAATTTTTTAAACATTTTATCCTATTAAGTTTGGATACTTGACTACAATAAATATTACTAAATACTAAAAAATTTAAATAAACGATGTAATTATAAATTTAAAATTTAAATATACTTTACGTATTTTGTTTTTTTATTTAATTTAACAACAAATTTTTTATAAAAACAATACATATTCAGGGGGGAATTATTTTATAAACCCGATTCAGATCTTGCTCGAATCTAAAATTCTAAGGAATGGATTTAGACCGGACTTGGATTGATATTTTTAATAAAAGATTCGTAGCCCGTTAAAAAACCTGTCATTCAAAGATAATATAATAAATTAATATTGCGGAGGAGGAGGAGGAGGTTTAGCTTACTTAGAGCATCTTTAGTAGTTAGTCTATTCTACATGATATGGCATGTGGAATAGACTATCACAAAATTGACATTACAATAATTTTAAAAATAGACATTAGTTTTTAAAAGATGACTTACACTAGATTGTCTATTTCACTTAGGATTGTATTATCTTACAAAATTAGATAATAATAAAAAATGGTAATTAACAAACTAAATACCTATTTAATTAAAATACTTATTTAAATCTATTAAAATAATATTAATTTGATGAGTCATTAATCTATTTCATAGTCTACATGTGGAAGATCAAATAAACTATTTTCAATATTTGAAATGCCATATCATTTTGGAAAGATAAATGAACAATATAGTGTAGAGTGTTTTTTTAATTAAATGTCTATTTATGCATATGTGTTTAGAAATATAAATAAATAGACTAACTACTAAAGATGCTTTAAATAATAAGGTGGATGCACCTACAGGGTATAAATTATAATGGAAAAGAAAACAGATGGGAGGACAGTCGGGACACAGATTAGCAAATTTATGGAAACAAGCTGAATCGAGATCGAATCTATTTAAGATCGACTCGACTTGAAAACAAAAATGATTGAGTTCGGTTTGGCTTGAAGTTCATCGAGCTTAAAATATTTTAACTCGTAACAAGCTCGGATCAAGTTTGCGAGCATAAACGAGACTTATTTACACAACTAATTTATTAATCAATTCTTTTATAATTACATCAACTTGCCAACTAAAAACATTAACATTGTAAAATATATAATCCACAACAAAATGTTAAACTAAAAACATGGTTGCGGACAAACATAATAGTTTGTAGAATATACTTGTAAATATTTAAAACAAAAATATAAGGTCTATGATAGTTTACCCCTAAACTTGTTCTCAAAAATCAAGTGCCCCCCTGAACTTTGAAATACACCCGGTTACCCCTCAACTTGTAAAAAAAATCAATATGCCCCCTAGATGCCACTTGTCATATTCAGGTTGGTTTGACTTTTTAAAATTTTCATTTTTCTCTCTCCACAAGAAGTTGACACGTGGCAATCAGGAGCAAATTTGTGTTTTTTTACAAGTTGAGGGGGTTAACCGGTGTATTTTTGCAAGTTCAGGGGGCAACCATGTGCTTTTCAAAGTTCAAGGGACTCTTGGTTTATGGGGACAAGTTTAGGGGGGCAAACTATGTATTCGGCCGAATTAAAAATTAAATGGGTAAACTTAAAAAACATGCATTGTGGTTTGGTCGTTTTGCAAAAAAGTCATTGTGAAATTTTTTTTTTCAAATGGGTGCTTGTGGTTTCAAAAGTTGGCAAAAAGAGGACAAAAAATATATTTTCATTAAAAATAATAATGTTACATAAGGTATTTCAATCAATTCAACAATTCTATAATTTAACCATATAAGAATTATATATCAAATTTTGAGTAATTTTCAAAAATTCTATATTTTATTATGATTTTTTTAGTCTTAAATTAAAAAAAATAGTTATACTTCTCGAAAAATTCTAAAATTTATTACTAAAATGTATTATATTTTTATTAACTAAGCTGTAAAATTTCAGTTCAAAATGGATAAAATTACCCTTTTTTTAAAGTAATTAAAAATTGAAAATCCTCTTTTTGCAAACTTTTGAAACCACAATCACCCATTTGAAAAAAAAATTCCACAAGTACCTTTTTGCAAAACGATCAAACCACAAGGCATGTTTTTGAAGTTTACCCAAATTAAATTTGATAGAGTAATAGTATTATATATGCGTATAACTTATATTAGTGTTCTAAAAAGTAATTAAAAATTTAAACAAGCCTTTTTGGGAGCTTTCAAGTCCAATTTTAAAAAGTTTGGTTTGACTCGTTAATTTCTCGAATTGATCTCGAACTCAAATCGAGTTTTATCAAACCGAGCTTTAGTCGAGCCGAGCTCGAACTATTCACAAACCGCTTAACTCAATGACAACCTTAGTGCAAATACACTGTGACACAAATGGCTGAAATAAAATTTGATGTACGAATCAATGGTCGAAATAAAGAGTTTTTTTGGAGAAAATAGAAGCGCAAACTGTGGATTGTTTTATATCAAAATAAATGATGGAGATGAGGAAATGGAGGATTAGGTACATCCCGCTAACAATATTTAATGGAATGAAAAAAAAATTGTGATTTATTATTCTTTATTGTCATAATATTAATTTATTATTTTTATCCATCAATCGGCATTAAAGAATTTGAAAGTGTGATTTTTTTTTATGAAGAAAGTGTGATATTTGGTTTTAAGAATAGTGTTTTTTTTTTATAAAAACAATACTCTTATTATTAATTGCATTTAAGATCAGCTGTTGTATCCATAAAGAGAGTCTGCAATTTTTGGTTTTTTCAAATCTCCCTTTAATAAATAGAAATAGTTATGAACTTCTTGTAATGTTTTATTATAAGTTTTGAAATCAATAAAACTAGAAAATAGTTCTGAAGTCCTTTTTCAATTTTATTTTCTTGAAACAAAAGTCTGGGTGATTTCATCTAAGAGAATTTTTTTTATATTTTCAAAATACCCAATAACGAGTGTTTTTTGTCAAGGATGTGTTTTACTTAATAGAATGAGAAAAATAGGATTAAAACCCTAATTTAATATATGTCTTTTTAGGATCATTTAAATTTTTTAAATATTTGTCATTAAAAATTTTAATGCAATGTAAATTGTAAATGACAAAAAGATATTCAATCATCTTTAATAAAATAAAAATTATATGTGTATATAAGTATTTTTATTATCTTAAAATAATATCAAACAACCTTACAAAGACACATAATGAGAAAGAAAGAAAGGGAGAATAAAACTATCAAAAGGAAATTAATACGTACCAAAATAATGTAATCCATAAAACTATTCCAAAACTAAACTTTTTCCATTATAATCCAAATAATTCGTCCAAATACTATATATATGAAGTATAATTACAACAAAATTAATAGGCGCTAGAGTATTAAGGATAGTTATGAAATGATGAAATGTGTTTTGTCTGATGAGAAAAGTGTTGGGCAACTTGATATAATATATGAAAAAATGGGCTTAAAGCGCAAAAAAGAAAAAGCGACATTATAAATGAAACTATGAAAGGAGGCAGTCGGTCTTCCAAAATACAGGGCGGAATCTTGGTAAGATACTGCTTGCCTTTACTTATTTGACAATGAAAGAGACAATTTTGTCGTGAATCCTGCTGATTCCCTTCACGTGGGTATTTCCATTTTTTCTTTTTCTTTTATTTGACTTTTTTGTTAATTTATTTAAAGATAAATTTCAATAATATGTTTCACGGGTTTGATCGTTTTGTTAAAATATCTTTGTGTAATTTTATTACACATGAATGCTTGAAGAAAAAGGAAAAGGAAAAATGGAAATACTGTCCTCTTTTTACATAGATTTATCCGTTTGCAGATTCTAAGCATATACTATATATTTTATTTATTTATTTATTTTCTATTTCACGGATTAACTACTTCACCAATCAAACGAGTCCTAATGTTTAAACGCGCAAAAATACCATTCTTATAAATTTTATAATTACATATACTCTTTGAAAAAATTTAGGTCGAATATTGTTTTTCCGTGTAAATATACACTATTAATCATTTAGGAAAGTGTCCTTAACATATACACATTGGTATATGTTTTGGGTCCACTCCATTAAACTTTTTATCTACTTCGATTTTATTTTTGGTATATAATGCATGGTATTATTGGTCTACTAAGTTATGTAAATTAAATGACGAGGCAGTTGCAGCAAGGAGTCGTCTGCTGTTGCTAGTTAATGGGCTGTCAAGTTTGATTAAAGATATTGCATTATAACCTTATATTATCAATTCTAAGATATGTAGA
>CAOJBI010912277.1:0-10792 GCA_948277035.1 Euphorbia corollata | reverse complement strand
AGTGTAAATACGGAATTAACACAAATGCACACACTTTTAATAAGATGCTTGCTTGCTTGCTCTGTAATGCTTAAATTGTAACTCGCATGAGGAGAAATCCCGGAGTGAACCTTTAAAGAATCTAAGCAACAAGATGGTATGATGAGCTTAGTGGAATTAGTGCAAGATACCCTAGATCTACATCCCAAAATGTTAGAGTAAGTGAAAGAAGTTGCTGCCACGCCTGTTAAGTTTGCTGGTGAAGCTTGCGCCTGTTTTAAATGATTATTTGTTAAGAGCAATCTTCATTCTGTTTCATATTTTATAAACTGTCAAGAGCAATCTTTAACCTTAAAAATTTAATTCTCTCAATTGATTTGATTATCGCCGTACATATTTGCCAATTTACAGTTAAAATTAATAGCTTAAGCTTGCTCCCTGTGGGAATGACACTTGGTCTTGCCCCTATACTACAAAGAACAACCTAGTATACTTGCTAGTACGATCGGGCATCGTCAAGTTACTACATCATGAGTGCATAAGCTATAAAAATATATCATTAACACCTAGAATAATAATAAAAAATAGCTAAGAGGGTGAAGGGTGAGAAAGGGTTGAGAGTTATTTGTTTTGGTAGGATGAGCTGAATGGTATTCTTGGGAAAACTTTGAAGGTGGGTATTGAAAATATGATAATTGGTTCTTCTATTTGGCTCCCTAGATTAGATAGCTCAACCATTTGGGTAAAGAGGGGAGTTGAGGTTATCTCATTCCAATTATTGTCTTGTTTGTTCATGTAATCAGTTCATTCCTTCATCTAATTCCATTTCAGAGTTTGTTTGAGTAGCTTAATCTATTGTTTATTTATTATTTGTGTTGTGGTGCTTGATTCTCCATTGGCTAATGCTTCAAGAGATGCCCTAAGTTGTCTCTGAAAACCTACTGCCTCCTTGAACTTTCAAAGTGAAACTGCAGCCACCTCAACTTTCAAAAATGCACCACTTGCTCACTGAACCATGTATGTCAGCTTCTGATTGAAGAGAGAAGATCAGCAAAATAACATATTTGAAAAGTCAAACCAACCAAAAGTTGACACATGATGTTCAGATATTTATTCCGTACACTTTTTAAAGATGAGGGAGCTGCGGGTCATTTCCAAAGTTCAGGAGGGCAGCTAATTGTTTGGGAAAACTTGAGGCACCTCCTAATGCATTAAGCTTTCTCTATTAAAAGTATACTAAAAGTGTACAAAAATGACAAGAGCTAAAGATAGATAAATAAACATTGAGGACTTGGATTGGAGTAAAATTGGAGAAAACAAAAATATAGGTCTAAGAGAAAACCTGTGGTCTCCAAAGCTATACCAAGAACCCTTCTTTACCACAACGTCCATCATTTCAGCACAATCCAGAATGCAACCCTGCACATTGAATCCAATTTAAAACAGATATATATAAACATGTATCATTTGTAAGGAAATAAACAGCCACATCGCAACACTAACCAGTTGACTTACTCCCTCCCCAAATATGATTTCAAACTCCGCTTGTTTGTATGGCCTTGATACCTATCACACCAAGTCATTAGGAAATGCTTTGTTCAATAAATAAGCAAAAAACATTTTCAAACCAAAGTGAACACAAAAAGTATGGGTTCAAATTGCAAGACTACTTGACAACTGTCAACTAATTAGCGTTTCATTAGGAAATGCTTTATTCTATAAAAAAAACAAAATAAATATAATCAATCATACTGAACAGATAATGCATAGTTCAAACTGCAAGACTACTTGACAATTGTCAATTAATATACGTTTTGATTCATTCTTTTAAAAATTGTATGGAATAAATGTGTTTTGTTAATCTTGTAAAAACAAATCCTGCTCACCAAAATTATTATACATTTCATCCACAGAAAATAATATGATATTCAGTACAGATTTTTTCAAGGAGAATCAGTCAAGACATAAGAATTTTATCGTATTTGGAATCGAGAATGTTGAATAAATTATTGAAGAAAAAGTATGGAGTATGCAGAACTAAAAGTGTCAAATACAAAATATTTCATGTTTACCATCAATTGGGAATTAGGATAGTTGATTCAGATAGAATGGTATGGCTTAATAAAAACAACACTCATATTAGGAATGAGTGAGCTTTTACATTTATGGGTTTTGGCGGTAATTTCATCGTTTCAAAACTAATTAACCTGAGCCTCCTCAGTCCTCATACAACAATTAATAATCAGATATAACAAATTGACTACACAGAGGGCCAGTTTAGGGTTGCTATCCATGCTGCTTCTGAAAAGCTCAACTTTCTGTTTCAAGCTTTTCCAGGCTGCTATCCTGAAAAGCTCTGGGAATCAACAGCAAACAGTTCCTAATTAATTAGTACTAAGAGTCAAAATCTTTTTTCCAATGCCAAAATATGTTATTCTTTTAAGGGTTTGCACATGGAACTTTTCGTGACAGCAATCCCAAACGGGCCTAGAGTACACTAAATAAAATGTCAAACAGGTGGCAGGTCTCAAATACTAGATTTCCACATACCTTGCTCTTTTGAACTCTAATACGAACACGAAGCCCTATTTCTTCATCTCCTTTAACCTACAATACCGTAAGACTTAACTGTAAGAAATTTTAACCCACCAAATTCAGTGAAGGAACTGAACTCAAAGATTATTGATTAATAAAATGGAGAATAAAAAGCTCTAAGCCAGGCTTCTTTTTATCATCAATTTGCAGCGGTGCTTACAGACTTTATCTTCCCTGTAGATCGTATTTCAAGGCGAACTGAAGCAAAAAATTTTAAGGCAATTCCTCCACTCGTTACTTCTGGATTCCCATAATATACACCAATCTAGCAAATTGACAAGAATAAAGTCACTGGAGAATAAAGTTAAATGCAACAACTTGTATATACTGCCTAATGGAAGAGCTAAACCATATGATCAATACCTTGTATCTTATTTGGTTAAGAAAAATAAGGGTACAGCCAGCTTTTGAAGCGTTCCCCGACATTTTACGTAAAGCTTGGCTCATAAGTCGTGCTTGCAAACCCATTTGCTGCATACCTATCTCGCCCTATAGATGAACCACAGCAGTGACGAACCATAAATGGGTCAAGTAGCTCAGCTATTATAAAAAGGTATCAAAATAAGACAAAATTGAATACAAACTTCGATCTCAGCTCGTGGTGTAAGAGCTGACACAGAATCAACACAAATAAGATCTACAGCGCCAGATCTGCACATTCGATCTGCAACTGATATATATGGCGAATTAGTCCAAACATAACCAAGTCCATTCTCAATAGAAGCAAGACTTTTACAATGTCATAATGAAGAGCATTATATTACTTTCAAGTGCCATCTCGCCATGATCAGGTTGGCATACAATCAAATTTTCTACATCCACTCCTAGTGCTTTCGAATATGCTGGGTCAAAAGCATGCTCTGCATCGACAAGCATTGCATTTCCACCAAGTTTCTGCACCAAACAATTATGTTATTGCCTTTAACCAAGACATGTAATCTAATAAAGATACCAGAAATTAAAATAAGAAGAATAACCAAGAAAATAACGAACCTGGACTTCTGCAATCGCATGAAGTGCTATGGTGGTCTTACCACTGCTTTCTGGCCCAAATATCTACAAAGAAAATTTAACTGCTTGAAATGAAATTGAAACACCAAGGAAAAAGTTATGAAGCGTCAAAGGCAAAAATAAGATGTTCTTTATCCATTTTTGTTTTGGTTTATCTTTATTGGACTACATATGGTTTCATTTCCCAGCATAACCAAATGATTTAATGTTATTAATGACAAACAAATCAAATTTCCATAAAATAAAAATTAACAAATCTTCTGCAAGTAGAACCACATACAAGAATTTGATACCTCAACAATTCTCCCTTTTGGAAGTCCGCCACCTAGAGCAAAATCTAGTGTCAAACAGCCACTGGGGAAAGTCTCACTGCAAGAAACTTGATAATTTAGGATCTAGCAAAAAGACTACAAGACTCACATATGGTACAAGTCTACATTCATCCCATCAAGTGTTCAACAACATTGAAATATTTGACCATAATAAAAGAAAAACAATAAATGAGAGAATATCTTGGTTCAAGAAGATGCTTACACCAGTGCTCCACCAGCACTCCCTAATCTCGTAACACTTCCTTTACCAAATGAGCTATTTATGTCATTCATTGCTGCTTCTAAGGCTTTTTGCTGGAAAGAAAACATGTTACAAAAATATACAAATTTAAGATCCATGGACTACAATTACAATACCAGTCCTTTTAGAAAAAAATACAAACAACACAAGTTTACATATTCATTTACATACCACCATTTTTGCAAGCTTATATATTCGGACATAAAAATTCAGGAAGATTTGGAGTCTTTGATTTGAATTAGGATGCTCATAATTTCTCAACAGAAACATATATGTAAATAACCAATCACCAAATATGAAAAATATATATAGCATATTCGGGACCTGCTGAGCATAGAATAAATTCACAAAAAAACCCATATTTTCATTGAATTTCTTTTGAGCTTTACACTGTTTCTTCATTCGAAGTGTTTAAATTGTTTTTCAAAGAAGTATGCTAGGTGACAAGAAGTGAATCCTATAGAGGACCTAGGTAGCACTGTTGCTCGTTATTTGTTTAGTATTCCCATTAGTAGCATCTGGTTTCATCAGATTACAGGTTATCAATAAATATTACAAAACAAAAGAAGCACAAAATCACCATTTACTCTAGAGCAGCAAATACACACTACCGTTCTACTTCAAGGCCGACTGCTAATAAAGATAGTAATGCAGCTAGAGAAGTTAACCGAATTCTATATTTCTACGACACGGAACGGGAGCACGCAAAAAGAAGAGCGAGCAACTAGCAACAGAAATACAAACAAAAATTTGAGAAGAATCGGAAAGTAAAAGGAGTAAATAGTCAACCCGGTCGAGGAATCGAGAGTCCAAGTCAGGAGACAAAGAGCCATTATTGTGTTTGGGTTCAAATTCACAGCGAATTTGAAGAGATTTGTTTGCACAAGTTGTTGTTAGTGCAGAGGTAGCATTGAAATGGAAACGAAGGCGAGAAGTAAAAGATTGGGAAGGAGAAAGGAGAAAGCGGTATGAGTTGGAAGTAACTTTTGGTGGGAATAGTAATGACTCCATTGAAGTTTTTTTCCCCTAAAGCGGTTTGAATTTGTTAGGACGAACAACAGCAACAAAGAGAGAACCAGCGCTCAAAGGGTGGGGTAAATGCCGACTCTCAAGTCATGTATACTCGTTACTTTTTAACCCATAACTTTATACTACAGCTGAAAAAAATAAAAAAAAAAATAAATGAAATTAAGATCCCTTTGTGCACGGGAAGATAACGAGTGAGGAAAAATATTGTGTAAGTTATATAAAATATTTTCTTATATTTAGTTACATCGTTGTAAAATATTTTTTTATATTTGTTCACATATCCGGAAAATATTTTGTATTTACACTTACATATATATGTGTAAAATATAAAATATGTGGTGGTTATTAGCACGGTCCGCCTAACCCGATGAAGATACTGCACCTATTTCGTATTCGGGAGAACACGAGAGCCTAATTGGAATCAAATCTTCTCCAAAATATTCATTGTCTCCAAATCCAAAATTTTAGTTTTATATTATACTTCAAATTCGAACTCTAAAATGTCAAAACAGTAAAAAAAAGTCAAAGCAGTCAAGCTGTCAAAAGTTCAGAAACATAATAAAATGCAATTTTCGAGACTTAAACGATCGAATATGCATCATTTTGCAGCATTTGAAGGGGGGGATTGATAGGCATAAGGTACAGGCTTTTGGGCTAAGGTTTTTTAATGCATTTTACATCGTTTTCAAGAAGAAAATAAAGTCCAATCTCGAGTTTTATTCTGTTTTCAAGTTCAAACTATTTTCTCAAGTTACTACTCAGAGTATGATTTCGTGAATTCTACAAGATTTTCACTATAGCACCAGGAGTCTTTGGAATTCGTTTTCACGTCTCAATTTCAACAATTCTCATTTTCTATAGTACCGGAAAAGTCATTTTTACAGTTATCTTCCGTAACAACGGAAAAATCCTTTTCAACATTACTTTGTCACAATTGGTTCCTAACCGGCTCTCTGACAATCCTGGACAAACAGAAGGGTAAGTTGAGGATAATTCCAATATAATTAAAATTTTTATTCTTTAATTCAATTTCATTTTATCGTTTAATTTTATTCACTTTTTATATGTTTATATTTATATATTTATTTACCATATAGTGGGATGATATATCTCATTTTTTGGTGATCTTTACTTATTTATTGTAAAAAATCTTCATGTTAACATTATGTTAAATGGAGGATGACTAACATACTAACTTACGAATATACTAACATACTAACACACTAACATTAGTTAAATTCCCTAAGAAGTGGGAAAATGCTACATGACTAACATTTATGTTTCTGTCATTTATTTTCTTGCAATTTAATCTAACATTTACTTTCCAGTAATTTACTTATCAATATTACTCACCATATTTTGTCAGCGGATTCGCTACGTCTTGTGTTGATTTTATTTTTTTCATTTAATTTACTTAAAGCTATAATTCCCTAACATTGGGAAGAAAGCTACTGACATTTATTTATTGCAATTAACATTTATATTTCTGCAACTAACATTTATTTATTGCAACTAACTTGCTAACACATTAATTATTGTCATTTTCTAACGTTTATTTTCTATGCACCAGGTTCATTACAATATTCGTTTTCTCAATTTATTTTATGCAAAATAAATAAAAACGGACATACGAAAATGTTTTCTGATTTTTAATAAACCCATGGAATATGAAAATATCTTGAATCAAACATAAAAAGTAATTATTTTGTAAGAATCCAGAATCTTTTCTTTCGGTATTTAAATTTTAAAAATGAATTTTTATACCATAATTTCCTGGTAGAGCTGAACCAAGTGGCAACTCCAACTTTTTAAAATAAAATGAAGTTTCAAACTTTGTTTTAATTCAATGAAAAAGTTGTGATAATGACTCCTCGCATAAAAACCCAAGAGACATTTTGGTGGAAATTTATCACAATATTTTACCACAATCTCGCAAAGAATTTCACTAATATTTTTCCATGAACCTAAAAATGAAAAATGCTTTTCGGGCACGCGCCCCGCTCCGTCACGGAAAGCCTTGCCTGTTCACAGTGGCGACTCTGCGGGGCATTTAAAAAATGTTTTTTTTTTATAAAAATCAATTTTTTTTTATAAAATTCATCATTTTCAGAAAAAATTATGAAATTATGATTGATTATGATATTCCATATTCTAAAAAGTTTATTGTGAAAATAAAATTTTTTCCGCATAGCATATGCATTCTTCTACCTGAAATTACACATTGGTGTCTTTCAATAATATCTAATTTTCCTACTTAAGGTACTAGGGATGTCGATCTTGGTCACACCCCTTGCGTCAGTACAATATTGTTTCTTTAGCCTGCTTAAGGTTATCGAGCATAAGTATATTGAAATGGGAACATGGTCTCATTTGGTTTGCTTAAAGCCATTTGGACTACAAACACCACGTGCATGGTTTATCTTGTACCTTGGATCGAGACCGAAGCCCACATATAGATAGATAGATAAACCCTAGCAACTTCCCGCTAGGAATTACCTACAACTGTGAGAACATGAGTAGACTTTGGTAGACCCCTAATGATAAAAAGCGAAGTACCCTGAATGGAGAATAAGGGTGGCAAGCACACTCTAACTGTTTGTTCCTTCTGCAGCTTATTTTCATATTTTATTTTAATGTATACCGGAATGACCACCATTTTCAGGCAACATCACGATTACCGAATTGCTGTCCAGCGAGACCCAACCTTTTAGGCATTCCTAGAATGACCACCGTTTACAAGCAATATCACTATTGTCGAATTGCTGGTTAGTGAGACACAACCTTTTAGGCATTCCTAGAATGACCATCATTTTCTAGGCAACATCACGATTGCCAAACTGCTGTCCACCGAGACACAACATTTATGGCATTCCTTGAATGACCACCGTCTACAAGCAACATCACAATTGCCGAATTGTCATCTAGTATGATACATTCTTTCTGGCATTCCTAGAATGACCATCATTTCCAGGCAGCATCATGATTGCCAAATCATCACATAATCCACTTTGGCATTCCTAGAATGACCAACCGTTTCTAGGTAACACCATGATTGCCAATTTGTTATCTATCCTGACACAACCACTTAGGCATTTCTAAAAATGACCTAACTTTTCAGTCTATCTTGACAAAACCACTTTGGCATTCCAAGAATGACCAACCGTTCCAGGCAATAATGCGATTACTGAATCTGTGAAATGACCACAATTCCTTGTCTAGTATGACATTTCCTCTTAGTCATTCCATGAGTGACTAAAGATCCAACCAAATTTGTCATAAATAATTTAATGTAAATAAATCATCCCCACAAAAAGTAAATAAAAAATAATCCTTCAATTGTCATGCATTCATTCATTCATTCATTCATCCATCCATCTATTCATTTAACTAAGCATTTATTTAGGACTTGTATCATAATCTGATCTAATTTTGAAAAATATTTCAGTTTGGATTTGTGGTGAAGTACACCGATCCAAGTAAATTCACTCTTATAGAAACAGATGCTCTCCCTGAGCATTTTGTGATGCCTTACATTTCTCATTTCAATGAACTGGGTCTCTAGAAGCTCATATTGAGACATATCTTAGGGTCATGACGAGCATGGCTGTTGCTCGAGTATATATGGTGAATTTATTCCCGACTACTCTCTGTGGGTTAGCAATTGATTGGTACATGAAAATTCCAACTTATGTCAAGTCTAACTGGAAACTGCTCAATTCGGTCTTCATTGAAAACTATGCCTCCAACCTAAAGATGGAGACAACTTGGCAAGATTTGGAAAGGATCAAACAACGACCCAATGAGTCTTTCGAAGCTTATTACCTCAAATGGATGGCAGTAAATGTACTAATTGATGAAGCTCTGAAACTAGATGCCCTCATCATTAAGCTGGTAGAAGGCTCCAATCCTCACTTCCGTGATGAAATGAAAATGTTAAAATTCAATACCTTCAATGAGGTAGTTGAATATGCCAAGAAAATTGAAAGGTATGATGATGAGGACCGGTTGTGGGAAGAAGAGCTAAAAAAATGATGCAAAATGAAAACACAAAATATGCTCAACTAAATCTTGAGGACCCAGAGTTTGAAAATGATATAGAGGAAGAGACTCTAGATGACTTAGAAGAAGTTTGAAGGTGCGGATTGTGTTGCAAGTGACAACAACTCAAAATACGTGAAAGTTATGCCAAAACCACAAGAATCCAATCAAGAAGATATTTGCTTATGGAATATGAAACCATCTCTTTTGTTTATATCTAGCATGCTTGAAATAAACAATGTAGCTTGTAATAAAATGAACAGATTTTCTTACTTGTGTGATGTTTTTGATAATGATTCTACGCATTCATTCTAGCATACATCTATCATATTCAACAATCATGACGCTCTGACTAAAGAAATAATTTCAGGCACAACTGAAAACCCAAAATTGGTATATGTTCCAAACAATTTGACCCTTGGGAAAGAGGGAAAAATTGAAAATTATAAAGTCATGTGACTATTGCCTGATTTTGTGAATCATGTTTTCTCGAGATTTTTTCATTACTTTCAGCTGTGACAAATAAAGTACAAATTGCCAAAATTTCATCTCCAGTCATCAAATAACTTACCAAAGGTGAAGAGAATAATCATTCAATCCATTTCTTCAATTTGATTTCCCACAACACTGTTGACATTCTCAACTTAAGGTCAAAACTAGGTCATGTACCATCGTCTTCACAATATTGAATACATTATCTCCATAATAAAGTACAATCATAAAGAAAGATAATAGATGGAAAAGTGTGATGAGGGGCATCTTCTCTCTTCACCTTCCCAACCACTTACAAATGTATCAATAAAGAATGACCAGGACATTCAACCGGAAGTTGAAATGACAGAGTTAGGAAGTTTGATCCTAAATGAAAAGAAATCAACCTCTGTTGACACTAGGGGAAAATTTCATCTGAATCAGGAAAGATGTTGCATTGGCAAATCAAACTCTCAATAAAGGAGTTGTATGGATCATGGCCATCAAAGGAAATTAATTCACAAACTCAACAAAGCATAATAGTCTTAGGCGATACCACATTTAAAAACAAAAAAAATGTCTGCTAAAACCTAGTAAGGGCTCTTGGGAAAAAATGAAGACAAAAAGAAAGAGAGAAGTTAATTGGTAAAACCTGAAAAGGACTATTGATAACAGATGAGAGTTCTTTGGAATAGATACAAAAGTTTTGTGCCTAAAAATATATCTTCCTTCGTGACACGTGTCATTTTGTTGAATTGTTAAATGTGCGTACTTAATGAATTCATAGAAATGTTACAAGAAACATTCATCTAAGCAATTTTGCTCTTGATAGTTCATGCATAAGAAAAAGGATCAATCAAATGGCCCGTTGTACTTCGGTTCAGACAAAAGTTAAGGCACAACCATTTCATTCATTGGCCACTCATTAAAATGAACAGCTACATGATGATGACAATAAGGTGTCTCCAAAATTCTTACATTTCTTAATATAATGATCTCGTAACAAGCAACATGTGAAAAGATTCAATGCCCTCATGAAAAGACGATGTCGCTCATTGACAGAAGCATATAAACCTCACACCAAATTGATAGGAAA
>CAOJBI010912227.1:0-10952 GCA_948277035.1 Euphorbia corollata | reverse complement strand
ATCGCTTGACATTACTGATCTGTGTATAAGGTAAGGGATCCTGCTCTGGTTTTGTACATGAGTTTATGCAGTTTATTTGTTTTTGTTTATAATTTATCTTGTGAGTTGTGACTCTGAGAGAGTTGTCATTAGGTTATGATTGTTTGTGTTGCAATAATTTGATGAGCCTACCATATTGTTGAACAAATTCGGGTTATGTAAATCTAGTGTGCCAAATGAGGCTTCTGGTATCGTATATTGTTGTTTCCTCTCAATATTATACTATGTTTAGTTTAACACTCACTCTTAGACTGAGGTTGCCAACTTTCCTAGAAAATACACTTTACATCAGCTGATTAAAGTACATGCTTATTGTGGATGCGATTAGAAAAATTGGTATTTTTCCGGACTCCATCTCAAGCGTTTTAATGTATTCCTGCCTTCTGGCTCAATACTTACTCTTACTGAAAAGTGTTAGTTGATGTCTAAACTGTTGTCTTACTATTGTTCTGTTCATCGAAGTGAAGCTATCAATAATCAACCTGAGAATTTAGTGTTTTGTTTTCCTACCCATGCAACGGGAGATTATATCTCTGAAATTGAGAATATTTAATGCTAGGATTCCGATGTCGATATCTTTTTACATTAAATAAAATTTGTGGATACAGCAGTATTCAGAGAAAAAAGAATGTAGCTATATATGTGAGTAATGAGACTGCGAGTGTTAGCAATCAATTATGTTGCTTTAGAACTTGAATTTGGATGGATAAAGGGCATGGCTATGCGTTCAATAGTTGTCAGAGGCGCGCCCAAGGCTCCAGCCTAATTGCCTAGCGCCCACCAGGCTCATCACATTCAAAAGGTGCATGCCTGGGCGCGTCCGACTCGACATTGCTAGTTTTTTATTTGAAATATAATGATTTAGGTAAGTTTAAAGTTTAGTAAAGAAATGAATTAGAAACAAAATTTAATTTCAGTTGATTTTTAGTTTATAATTAGCTAATTAACTATTAATAAGACTCAGAAATAACTATTTAGGCTTATACTATTTTTAACAACATCAAGTACGTATATAGTATAATACCTTGAGGTTATTATTTGTTGAATATCAAGTTATTTATATTTTTTTCGTTGTGCCTAGCGCATGGATATCTATGAGATGGGTAAACAACAAAAGTTGGACAGTGTCCTAAAAGATCAACTATTTTCTTTCATGACGGAGAAAATGAGGCTTTACAAGATGATATCGAAGAGTAGCCAATAGATGAAGAATTTGAGAATGGTTTTACTATTGAAGATCAGGAATATGATTCTTTTATTGACGATTTTGATGATTGATGATTATCTTTTAATTTTAGGTTACTAAGAAAGTAAGAATTATGATAATAATCTATAGATTAATGGATTTTCAACTTGTAAGACGAAATTTTTATTTTGCTTTCATGGTTTTAAGACTCACCATGCTTTATAAGAAAATTTAGTTAGTGCGCACAACGTGCGCCTAAGGTACACCTATCACCAGCGCCTAGGCTCCAATACCCTCTAGCGCCTAGGTTGCGCCTAGTGCCTTAACAAGCATGTCGTTCGCCCTTGTTTGTTTGAAAATTGTACATGGGTAAGAGCGATGTAACTTGATCATTGAGAATGTTGTGCTCGAGCCATGGACTAAAAGTCTAAAATAGCCATTCACATATCAATAGTATAGACAAATTGCATAAGGGAGTCACTCTTATTATGACTATTTGAGGACAAACAAGATATATATCAATATATTTTGAATAATATGAGGTTATATGTGTATGCAGGTACTTGAAGAGCAGACTAAGAAATCTCGAAAAAGATATGGAAAGGTAATTCCGCTATGCATTGAGTAGGGAGGATATTGAAAAATGCCATTCTTGGAGGACCTTAGACAAGAATCAGAAGCATTCCTGTCATCTTATGTTGTAGATTCTTTACAGGTATTTTGCAATTTTTTTTTTTATCAATAACGAAACCTTCCTTGGAAAACCTTTGTAGGCAGTTTTGTGATTAGCATTAGAATTTTACATATGTTATATGATATTTCTTTAAATGGGCACTTAAATCCTTTAATTGATTTTCACTTGCAAGTATACACCATTTTTCACTCGCAACACATCTTCCACGGCATCTTTGTATTTCTCGCAATCTCGGAAGAGTGTTTGAACAACTTAAATCAAATAACTTAGGTGTTGTAGTAATAGCGTACAGGGTAGTGAAATGGAAACAAAAAATGGTAGCTTCATTGTACATCCTTAGATAATTCCTAACTTGACTGAAAGTCAGCTTCAATTTGATTCTGCAGATTGGTAATGAGACCAATATTCCTTTACAAGCTTTCCAAATAGTGAATCTTCCCTATTAATCAACTTCTTTGGGTCATCATATTCCACTATTTTTCCTGGATTAAAAAAATTACATCAATGCAATTCAAAAATTCCTCTCTTTACAAACCTACATAGAATACAATAATATTGAAGCATATTCTTTAGTAATGAACTTACCGTCATTGATAGCAAGAACCATGGTGCAATCCATCACAGTTGGTATCCTGTGAGCCACAGTGATCACCGTGCACTCTGCAAATTCAGACCGAATAGTTTTCTGCAAGATCAAGTCAGTTGCATTATCGACTGATGCAGTTGCTTCATCAAGCACCAATACTCGACTTCTCCTTAAAAGCACACGCCCCAAGCAAAACAATTGTCTTTGCCCCATGCTCCAATTTGCTCCATCCTCCACAACTATGTAATAGTATGTCAATGGTAAAAAAAAAAAAAAAAAAAGAAATACACCATGTTACTTGGCATTCAAAAACTTACCCAAGGAATCAAGTCCCTGCTCTTTCTCTTGCACTGCCTCTCGTAGCTGGCACTTCTCTAGAACCTGAGAAACATAGCGCAAGTATATTGTTTCAACCTACAAATAACATGAAAAAAAATAATGAAATGGAAGTTACCTCCCAAATATTCTGATCGGTATGTTGAGACAACGGGTCTAAATTGTATCTCACAGTTCCATTAAAAAGAGTAGGATCTTGAGGTATTATTCCAAATCGGGACCTAAGATCGTGAAGACCGATTTTCGATATGTCAATGCCATCAACAATGATCTTTCCTCCAGCTGGTTCAACTAGACGAAATAGGGCCCCAATGAGGGTAGTCTTTCCACTGCCAGTACGGCCAACAATACCAATTTTATGCCCTCCCTGAAATGTGCAACTGATTCCTTGAAGAACAAATGGTGCATCAGGCCGGTATCTGATCTGTTTGAAGTCAAATTTTTAAAAATTTCAGTATGCTACAACTACTGATTATAAAACAAGTAAATAAAATTCACCTGCAAATTACAGATCTCCACTTTACCCAATTTTGGCCAATTGGGCGGAGGGCGATTATCTTCTATCACCTCAAGGGCTTCACTCGGTATTTTCATGTACTGATCAAGCCTTTCAACAGAAATGATGGAGTTTGCAATAGTGCACTGGTTTTGAATTGAAAAAACCAGGGACATGTTCATCGAAAGACCATAAGAAATTGCCATGCCAATGAATCCTGTAAAATGTTAGATCGTTATCAGGATGGGCAACGGGGATTCCAGCATAGAAAACGGCCAAATGCATTAAGACCCTTCTAAACTTGTCACTTTTATTAGATGTCTCCTTCAACTTTCAAAAGTTCTACTTAGCCCCCTGAACTTGGAAAAAGTGCACCAGTTTGACCCTCAACGCCACGTGTCAACTTCTTGTTAAAGAAAGAAAAATCAGAAAATTGCATATTTGAAAAGTCAAAACAATCATAATCTCATACGCGGTGTTGAGGGGGCAAACTGATGCATTTTTTCCAAGTTCAGGGAGGCATCTGGCAAACGATATCAAGTTCAGTGGATCTTGATGCATTTAGCCTAGAGAAAACATAATACGACACAATAGTGGATTTGCTTGCCTGAGCTGAAAGTCCCTGGAGGAAGAAAAACCATGCAGAGTGCTGCAGAGGCAAGAACAGCTGCACTGAGTGTTTCTAACCGTTGAATCAACCACTCATTTGCAGCAAAACTGTGGAAGAAAGGACTAGCATTTAAGTCTGTGAGGTACATATTCTTTGCGAAAAAACGTGCTTCCTCCTTGAAGGCTCGTATGGTCACAACACCTGCTAATGATTCAGCTAAATGATTTGCCACAGTAGATTTTGTTGTACCATTTATCCGCATCAACTCTTTTTGTGAGGCAAAGTAATATCTCTGCAGATTTGAAAAAAAAAAAAAAAGAAGTTAAATAAGCATCTCTCTTGCAGAATTACTTGTGCAAGAACCTTGTGAAATTTACCTGTAATCGTGTTGCGATATAAACCATTGGTATGGAGACAAAGAGAACTTCCCATGTAATGACAGAAAGCACTCCGAGATTCGCATAAGCATTTGTTGTAGCTCCCATTGCCAAAACTAAACCAGATGGAACATCAAGATCAAGGATGCTCAGATCAGACGATACCTATAAAAAAAAAAAAAGAAGTCATATTAAGTAGTTCATTGCCTCGCTTAAAATCTTCCAACAATTTCTTAATTAAGACGTTACCCGACTAAGTATTCGTCCGAGTGGCGTGGAGTCATAAAATGACATTGGAGCATGAAAAAGGGAGTTCAACAGTTGTGAGAAGAGATACTTGGATGAGTCCAGACCCATAATGATAGTAAATATTGCTCTCCCTACCAAGAATACCATTAAAGTCATCCCAATAAGCAAGTACACTGAAATCAACTTCAATGTACTGACATTAGGATTGTCAACATAAGCTGCCATCCATGAATTTTGCGATATCTGACCCATAATAAGCGCGAGATGAAAAAGAGTAACCAGCGAGAAGTACAAATAACCGCTTTTCTGACTCAAATACTTCACATAAGGCCTAACTCCTATATCCCCTACTTCTCTCTCTTCTTGTTTGATCAGTTGACCTCCTTTTGACACTTTGATTTTTTTCTCTACATATGCCTTCTCGATCTCCTTTTGAAACGATATTTTCTGAGGGGTACTGATATCAGTCGCCCTTTCGGAACCTGCTGTTTCTTTGTGAGCATTTACAAGGTCCTGAAATTCTTGACTTGAGGCCAATAGCTGATGATAAGTAGCCGCTCCCTGTATCTCTCCATCAGACATCAACTGTGAAAAAAAAGTAAAGTGAGGAAACATACCGAAACAGATTGTTATTATAGTAGGATTTATGATTTGTTACACAAACCAAAACAGAATCAAATGCTGGCAGAAAATCGACTTGATGTGTCACTAGTACAACTGTCTTCTTTGAAAGCGCTTCCATCAAATATTCCTGCCATGTTTGGATTTATTAGATCCTTTGAACGCATAGAAATTAATCGTGTTTCTTGATATAAGGAATTGCAGGTTACCTTAAATAGGCTTGTAGCGGTATGTGCATCAACCGCACTAAATGGATCATCCAAGAGGTATATATCAGCATCTTGATAGAGAGCTCGAGCAAGTTGAATGCGCTGCTTTTGACCGCCACTCAGATTTACTCCTCTTTCTCCTATTTCAGTAAGATCGCCATAAGGAAGCGATTCAAGGTCCTTTACCAATGAACATCTCTCAAGTGTGTCATGGAATTTTCGTCTATCCATGACAGATCCAAACAGTATATTCTCTTGTATTGTTCCGGATTGTATCCAAGGTGTTTGAGAAACATAAGCTATCCTCCCACTTACATAAATCTGCAGCTCGTAAAATTGGAGCAAATAAAAGGCGCAAATTCAGTAACAAATATATGTTATGCAGTTACAGCAAAGAGAAAGGTCAATGTTGCTTACAGTTCCCATAGTATATGGAATTTCTCCGAGAATTGCTGCTAAAAGCGTTGACTTGCCCGAGCCAACTTCTCCACACACGGCGATCTTTTCACCAGGTCGAATCTCCAAATTTACGTTTTTCAAGGCAGGCTTCAGTGAATTCTCTTCCCATGAAAAATCAGCTAGTTTTATTGAAACAGAAAACTCGCTGTTCTCCGTTATTTCCTTTTGACAGACATTTCTGCTCTGCAATTCTGGTGCCTCGAGGAAGTTTACAACACGTGTAAATGCTACATTGGCTTGAATGAAAGCTCCAATAACGTCAGGGATAGTTCCAACTGGATCTTGAACGAGACGAAGAGTTGCAACGAAAGTGAAAACATTGTTAGCACGGAGAGGAACATTAAGTAAATAACAAGCACAGAAGGTAGCAGCCGAGACTATAACAGGTGAAGACCAAAGGAGACAGTTACTATACCCTCTTTGTAATTGTACTGCCAACAGCCATTTTTCCTCGACTTTTCTCAACTTTTCGATAACATTCTTGAAATGGGTTTCCCATGCATATAACTTCAAGATTTTCATGTTAACCAGAGACTCAGTATACGCCCTTAATCGTTCATCTTGCGCAGCCATTAGCCTAGACTGAAACTTATGTTGCAACTTTGCTAGTGGAGTGTTGCAAAAGACAATGAGTATAATAACTCCTAAAGCTGCAAGTGTTGCCAAACCCACTGCATTGAAGAGAATAAAAAGAGAGATTGCAAGTTGCAAAACCGTTGTCCATGTCTGATGAATCCAAAACGGGAATTCACCGATTCTATAAGCATCTACAGAAACATAGTTTATTATCTCGCCTCCTGAATGATTCAACCTGCCTGAATTTGACAATCTCAATTGCTTCTTATAGATCAAAGTAGTGAGCAAGGACTTTACCTTCAACCCAATAAGCCTAGACCGAAAATACCACTGCCTTTGTGATAAGGTCTCTAAGCTTTTCGAAACGAAAAGCGACAAGGCCAATACATAGCCTTCGTATTTGAAATCAGATTTCCCTTGAGCAACCAAAATGAACTTGTTAAGAAGCAGAGGACCCGCTGACAAAGTAACTATCTTGAGAAAAGCGAACAACCCCGAGATGAGAATTTCTTTCCAGTGGCATGATATGATTGTTCTCAACAGTGAAGGTTGAGAGGACGGTTCGGTTTCTTTTTGCTTATTCAGTTTCTCTAGAAATAGCATATAACAGCTTTCCGCTGTGTCAGCCTCTCGCAATTTTGGTATATCCTCATCCTCGAGAGTCTTCTCTCTGCCCTTTTTCATCAATGAATTTAACCACCAAAAGGACAGCCGACTAAACAATCCTGCTCTTCCAAATGGAGTAACTTGGACATCAGAATCAGGTTTACTAATGTCGTTTTCTTCGCCATTTAGAGGAGCATAAACGCCCCTCTCATTACCATCATTTTCGTCCTGCCTATATCCCTTGTAAGCACAGAACAAAAGCAGTATTGCTCCTGGAAAGGACATGACATCTGAAGCTATCTTTATCGATAAAACGCCAGAAAACAGGGATAAAGCGCATATAATTCCGGAAAACAAGAATGTAAAAACAGAAAGTAACCACAGTGACAACCTTGGCAGATGTTTCCCCTTGAGGCTAATGGTTAAGCTCACCACCAGCCATGTGAATCCCTGAAATACTGGTAATAACCACCTGTTTAGAGGCAAGGCGGTTCGTGATCTCCTCAAATTCTCTCCTAGAATTGATATTCCCAATATCAGGTAAACTGATCCAATACAGGTATTCAAGATTGCAGAAGCTAGCTGCAAACATGAAAAGCCTCGAGAAGGAATACTATTCATTTTGATCAATGAAGTGCAGATTATTGCAATTTGCTAGGAAAATGTGAGAATATATTTATGAACAACTAGACAATGTCATTAATAAAAATAGTAAGACAGGTACGAAGGTTGAAGTGTGAGTTGGTGAAGAAAATAGAATATAGAAAGAGAGATATGGAGGAAGATATACTGACCAGATTTGAGTGCTAAATAATTAGATATGGTCAACTGGAAATCTCAATTATTAGATCCACACTAAACACATGCAAGCTGGTAATAAAAAAACAAGTGTTGACATTTTATTAGTAAGGTGTTCAAAGTCTCGGTTTGTGGAACCCAGCAAGAAACTGCCCGATGGAAATTAGTCTAGACAGCAAAAATAACTTGTCCCGTCGCATGGTATTTAAGGAATTGAGCTCATTTGTCATGTTTGTGGCACTGCAAACCTTTTCTTTCAAATGCTAATTCTCTGCTAATCTCTTGTCTAAAGTGAGTAAGTGGTTGGGTGGTTGGCCTTTCCCGGTTCAGTTTCATTCTTGGCCTCAAAATACTTCTGCCTCTCAGTTTGCTGCTCTTGTACACATTTCTATCCTTGAGGCTGTTATCCGTATCGTCTGGGTTAACAGCAGTCTCAGCATTTTTCTGATTTTGTTATTCCCTTTATATTTCTTGCAAAACCCGAGTTTTGTTCTGTTCTGGATTCTTGTAAAGTTTTGTGCTTTAAATATATTATTACTGAATATATTGATTAATTTTACTAGATTTGGTATGACAATATAAAGATTGGTAAAATGTTGACGATAAAGTTGGCTAAGCGAAGTTCGGGTTAATATATTTGTTTGTCCTATATTAATTAATTAGATCAAGTAATGCGTGAAAGGAAAACGTTAATTAAATATGATATTCAATCAATTATTAGATCCACAAAAATAGTAGTTATATGCAATAATGCAAGTAGGTGAACATTTACATCGCCCTACGAAAAGATTATATTATTATCAAAATATAATTCATCTTATTTCTCAGATTTTGACTTTCCTCATTTTTAACTCATTTATCTAGATTTAAAATAAGTACATCAATTCACTTAGTAAGAAAAATAACATAAGTACCGAGCATATCCAACATAACGGGTAAAAAAATAATATAATTTCAGGCATAAATTCGAAAATAAAAGAAAAACATTTTTTACGCCCATGATCCAAACAACTTTTTCAAACTTTATGCAAATAACTTTTAGGTCCCTGACAACTTTGAAAATAATACATTATTGAAAATCATACATTTCTTCAATATGAGTGCAGAATGCTCATTGCAAAACTCAAAGATATAATTAATGTATTTGAATTTTTGTTTGATACTAAAATAATTTGTAGGTTATTTCTATAAGTAATTGTTTCAATCACAATATAAATGGTTTTAAATTTACTTGTTGGAATTATATAAATTTTGACATGCTTGGTACTACTGATTAGTTTTAGATTTGCCGGAGGGTTGGATTGGTTTGTTAAATATTTGGACATGGTACCTTTATTATTTATTTTGTACCAAGTGGTAAAATTTTAGTTCAATGAAAAATTTATTTCAATTAACATATTCATAAACATTATGAAAAAGTAAAAAAAAAAATTAAAGGTTTCTAGAATTTAAAAAATATGAAATAAATTCGCTGCAAAATATTATTGTTGAGATGGACAGCGGATTGTCACGTGGCGCGAATCTCTCCCCGTAATCCCTTGTTGCCCATATGTGAAGGCATATGTGTATGGACATTATAGCCAAGCAACGCATGTGAAGTCTCGCGATACAATGCGAAGGAAACTTGCAACATCGGCCAAGGACAAGTGCACTCGAGTGGCAAAGTGCACGGTAAGGTTCGAGAGATGTTTAGCAAGCTTTGACGTGAATATTGTGCGAGGAAAAATGAAGGGAATGCAAAGTTTTGCGAGAAAAATGTCAAATCTAGCATTCAGTCCGCAATCTGGCAGCCCAAATCTGCCACAGCCCATCCCAGGACGTTGCAAGGGCCCATATCCGTTGCAGAATCCCTTGCAGACCCTTTGGCAACGTCTAAAACGTCTAGAAGCGTTGCAATAGGCCCAAAACAGCCCAGAAAATTCCAGCAACGAGCTGGAAACTTTCAGATGCATTCTAGGCTCATCTGAACCGAACTTAGCATGATATTTTGCATATTTTATGTAAAAACTAGAATATGCTAGAAATATTCCAAATTAATATTAGCCACATGTAATGGAGGTGGAAAACTCTATAAATAGCCACCTCCTCCTCCTTTTCATGCATGCTTCCATAACTCAAAGCTTCGTACTTGTATTCCATAGCAATACAACTTACAAACTCTCTTATTCTCTAACCTCTCTACATCTTTGTACATTCGCAAGCTCTTCGACACGCATGCAAAGGACGCGCACATTCCATTTCCGCTGCGACACATACATTAAAGCTTACTTAGCGCATTGAGTTCGCATTGCTACGTGAAGTGCCTAGGTACCGAGCGAGGGTAAACTCTAACCCCGTTACAGGATGCTATTTCAAAGGTTAACTTAACCATGAATGATCACTATGGTATCCTTGTTGGTTTTAAGCAATTACTTGCTCAAGATTAAACCATGAAGTTGAAGCACGTCTACATAGAAGGAAATAAATGTGCTAACAGGCTAGCTAATTACGCAGCTAGTTTACCTCTCGGAGGACATATCTTTCATGACCCGATTTCGGGCATTTTACAACTTATGTTAGATGACTTAACGATATTAACTTATCCCGTCTTGTTCATTTGTAGCATTAGTGACTTTTCTTCTTTTTATAAAAAAAAATATGAAATAAAACTTTCTAAACTTGAAGAGAAGAAAATCAAATGCTAAAGACATGAGAGAAGGGAGAGCTACAACGAAAGGGGAGGAAAAAAATTATAGTAATTAGTTTGGATACAAGGGTACAGCCGGAGAGGAAAACCTGAAAGTTGAGAATTAAGTGGTATAATTAAGAACTTTGATCAAGTGGCCATCATCCTTAAAGAATCTAAAAAATGTGAGGTTGTGAGTTTAAACTATACCTAAGCGTGAACCAGTTTGGACCGGGCCTAGGTAAAAAATGAGTAGTCCAAGCTCCGCTCAACCTATGAAAATAAAATAGTTCGGGCTCGGATCATGTCGGGCCTTAATAAAATAATCAAAACCCAAACCCAGCCCCAATGCCTCACAATTATTTTTTTTAATAAAAATAACTTAATGTTTGTTACTAAAAATATAATTATAATAAAATAATTTCAAATACTACAAATATTTGTA
>CAOJBI010911552.1:0-12914 GCA_948277035.1 Euphorbia corollata | reverse complement strand
TAAAACTAAATAAAGCATGTAAAAAGACAATATAAAAAGATGACTCAACTTATTTAGGGTAAAACCAAATATCTTAGCGATCGTAGGACAAAAGATAAATTGCATCGGGACTTAGGTTTAGCTATACTAGAGCTCCGCACCGCAAAACACTAGCAACTCTTCCTTACTTGGTATGGAGATTATATTTCGTGCCTCAATCACCTTCTTACTCACTGTGACTCTTAACGTCTCGCCAAAGAGCTCGTTAATAAATAACGATAAGAAATAGAAAAGCCAAAACCCTAACTGATAGATAGTGAGACTCCCAACATGTGTTAGATCATCACTCTCCAGTCTCGGTGAGACTATTGTCACTTACTCCTCTTCAGACACAATTATGGATGCAAGAATTAGAGATAACAATATAAATCACGAAGACTTACCTTATGGTTGATTAGACCAATAGTGAGACCAAGGATTTTGTACTCTGTACCGAGATTGATAAATAAGTCACGTTACAGATTGTTGTATTTAAGTTATATCGTTAGACAAATCAAACTTGGTCTTGACCCTTACTTGGTCAAGACATTGAGGATTTAGCTCGATATAATTATAAAGAAACACGAATAAATATAAAGAAACTAAATCTAAATCACGCGATTAAGTAAAAAACTTATAAGTAAATTGCGAAACTAAAGAGAGAATTTAAAAAGAAAATATTGAATCTAACTAAAACTAATAAATGAGTTGAAAGCTTGAAAGTATGCAAAGAACAATTAAACTAATTAAAAGAGAGCTGAAACTAAGAACAAGAACTAAAAGGCTAAACTAAGTTTGCAAAATTGAAAAGTAAAACTAAGAACAAAACTAAATTATAAAGACTCTAATAATATGAAGAACTTTGAATTCTTTTGACTACTTCTCTTAAATGTTTCGGCTCTATTTATAGATGATGTTGCCGCTTCTGTTTTGCTTTCCCATTTAGTCTTAGATTAGGAGTTTTAGTACTTGTTCAACTTTAGATTTCTTACTCTTTAATCTTTACTTGGAAATGAATTATGGCTAGTTAAATCTTCTTCCTTAATAAAGTTTAATTGGAAAGTGTCTCCTTTCTTGATTAGGACTTCTTCCAAAATAAGATTTGTCAAACTAGTTAATCCTCTTTTGACTTTGACGTGCCTTTCTTCTAGAATATATCGACTTTTAATGTTCTGAAAAACTCTGAAATATTCGGGAATCATTGGGACTTGCTACAACTATCGGTCCATGCATCAAGATCTCGGTGAAGTACTGATTTTGACCATTTTATGCATCTTTTTTTCCAAATTACCTTTGAAACCTGAAATAATAGAAAAAGTAGTAATAAAACCTTAAAAGACTAAATACATGCTTATAAAGATATATAATTGAGTATAAAAATATATTCGATTTATAACCTTTCAAATCTCCATACACATATTCCATGCTTACCATCAAGTATGAATCAAAGATCAGGAAGAAAAAGAGAACAAAACAAAACACAACACCCTAAGCATTTTCACAGAGAGACTAACTTCTTTCACCAAGACCTTAACATATATCATTTTTAAGCACCAAGAGTCCAATGGGAGAGTTATCTTTTGAGAAAGCATATTAAACCTTGCTCAAAAATCCAAGAATTTTACAAGGCTAAATTTATTCTAGAGATCAAATGAAACATATGATGACTTCATATTTACCTTTTCAGTTGGTCTTTACGCTTGGTGGAGTCCCTAGACACATAACCAAAAATAAAAACAAAACACTTAAAATTTTTCTAAAACATATTTTTTTCTCACTCTTTCTATTTTTTATTAAGACTTCTTTCTCATTTTTTTCTTTTTGCGAAAAATAGAAACCTTATGGAACAATAATTGCCTAGTTGATAGCCAAACAATGGTCTTCATTCTTCGGTCCTATGAAAGAGACTTCATTGTGAGCCAAATAAAGCTTTTTCTTCTAAAGAGTACCAATGAAAGAGTCATAACCCGGTTGCTAACCGAGCATTGCTATTTCTTCTAAGACTTAACAAAATAGAAAAATAAAGCAAACATTAACCACCAGGATTCTGAAAATAATGGTTTAAGGTCTCGATGAACATCCTAAGGTATAGAGTCTCAATGTCCAAAAGCGAGCTCTTGAGCTCTTTGGTGTAGCTAATGGGATCAAAGTAATCCATGCCATATGCAATCATCGAGATCACAACGCTTTGGATTGGTGGATTTTTGGAACACTTGAAATTGAATTGTTGTTAGCACGGTCCGCTCGACCCGATGAGGACATGTGCCTATTTTGAATTACGGATTTGACACGAGCCAAATGGAGCCAAGTTGTCGTATTTATTCGTAAAATTAGAAGACTAAAAAATCGCATTTTGAAAAATTCGGTTTCCCGATTCGAGTAAAAAATCCGTAGAAAATCAAAATCCAATCGTAGACGGCCCCCCTATACCCTAGGCTCCCCTGATTTGGGGAATTTTGCATTCCTTAGGTAATTAGCCCGCGAGCTAATAACCTAGGGGGTAGCATCCCCCAAAATAGGGTATCAATAATAATATAAGGTTAATACCCTATTTTAAGAAAAAGAGTCGCCACCCAGTTCAGCTCTCCCGGGAATTATGGTAAAAGTCACCGTGACTGTAAAAGTCATTATTTCGATTTTCAAAGTCAACCATTTGACCGAAAAGTCAAACTTTTCCAATTTCAACCCTAGAGTCACCGTGACTGTAAAAGTCACTATTCTGATTGTAAAAGTCAACCGATTGACCAAAAAGTCAAACTTCTCCAAGACCGACCCCGAGTCGCACTAATTATTAAAGTCGAACTTTTGACTATTAAAGTCATGTTCCCGATTAATAAAGTCATCTTTGGATCAATGAGTAATCTCAGATCGACCTAAGAGTTGAGTCATATATCAAAACCGACCCCGAGTCGTGCTAACTATTAAAGTCGAACTTCTGACTATTAAAGTCACATTCCTGGCTAATAAAGTCGTCTTTGGACCAATGAGTCAACTTTGACCGATCCAAGAGTCGAGTCAAACTAAAACCGATCCCGAGTCGTCTCGACTATTAAAGTCAAATTCTCGAATAATAAAGTCACCTTGGACCAATGAGTCAACTTTGACCGACCCTTGAGTATAGTCAAATTAAAACTGACCCCGAGTCACCTAACTATTAAAGTCAAATTTTCGATTAATAAAGTTACTTTGGACCAATGAGTCACTCGGCTAGTAATTCACATTACTAGACCAACAATTTCATATTAAGACGACTCATGGATCTCTTGAATACTTTTTGACTTACAAAGTAATTTTAAGACTTAGGCATTCATACGATGACCTATCTATCTTGAGTCATTCTTTCCGAGAAAAAAACTTTTCTTAGGCTAATGCTCCATGAGTATTTAGACTCTCATTTCTTCAAGTATTCTACGGATACTTGAAATTACTATTTCAGCTTTTGAGTCTTTTATACATACAATCATTCATTCATACATACATGCATATACTCATACAAACACATTAAAACTAGGAATCAAGGGGCAACAACCTTAAAAGCATTTTCTAACACTTGATCAATTGTCCTTTCAGGTTGGAAGCGCACTAAAACCCGATTAAGATGTATAATAAGTTCTCCGAAGGTTAAACACCCCCCAATTCTAGATTCTCTTGAGAATCTCTTTTCCCAGTCCGGATTGAAAAATGACATGGCAGACCAAGAAAATTTCAATGAGAATTTCTGGAATTTTATAAATACCCTAGAGTTTCAGAACTACATGCGAAGTGTGGTTGCTTCCAGCTCCCAAAGATCTCTTGATCAAGAAGCCGAGTTGAACGAACTCAAAGCTAAACTATCTAGTATTGAGATGATGGTTCCTAAAGTCGATAAAATGACAGGGCCGTCTGTGGGACAATGTTTGGATCTTAACAGGTACCGGTTGAATGAATCCGAGGCTTTCCCTCCAAGCCTTTTCATGCCCTATATTGCCCCTTACAATGGCATGGGATCTCCTTATGCTTATGTTGAAGACTATCTCAGAATCATGAGGGGAATGGTTATACCTCACATCGTGAATCTCTTTCAGACTACTCTCCGCGGTCCTATTATAGATTGGTATATGAATCTAACTTTGGATGTAAAGTCAAATTTGGAAAAACTCAGCTCAGCTTTTATTGAGAACTATGCCTTCAACCTTAAACTTCTAACTACATCCCAAGATCTTGAAATGGTACGACAACACCCTAACGAGATATTTAAAGCTTACTATCTCAGGTGGATGGCTGTTAGAACACTAGTCAGTGGAGCTCCAGATTAGGAAGCTTCAATTGTCAAGCTCGTTAAAGGGTCCAATCAGAAATACCGGGACGAAATGAAGATGAAACATTTTGAGACCTTCAATGAAGTCGTAAACTATGCCAAGAAATTGGAAAAATATGAGGAAGAGGGTAAGCTAAAGAAAGAAGAGTACTAAACTTATAGCAAGCCAATAAACTATGAAAGAGGTAGCTCTTCTAGATAGAATAACTCTGGTTACTCCAAACAAAGTTTGCAAGCTGCTGTTAAGATTGTCGCGGCTACTCAAGTCTAGACTCATCAATCTATCTCTCCATGGGTTGAGTCCTTATCTCAGATCTTTACCAAGCTGAGAAAGGCTAATGTCTTACAAAACATTAAGCCCTTCACTCCTCTATCGGTAACCGACCGAGATAATTTTTGTGCTTATCACTTCATGAAAGGGCATCAAACTAATGAATTCACTCGTTTGCTAAAAGACTTACAACAAATTTTTGCTAATGGAAAAGTTGAAGAGCTAAGAAAAGAAGCCCAGTACACAGACAAATCCATTGCCTAATTTTCCCGCTACCGTTAATGTGATAAGCATCTAGATTGTGGGAGATACTGATCGTCAAGATATTTCAGAAAATTTCCACCATAGTCCGGGATGGGGAGACAACACCATGTTTAAAAACTTGGACATCATCTATCAGGTTGATCAATATGTCAGAGAAATCAAAAAAGATGAGAGGATTTATTATAAGATCCCGAGTGAGATGATTTTCTGGGCAACACCGACCCATCTGAACATGAGGAAATATTTACTCATTTTATGCACAACAAAGGGATTTTAGTGATGGGATTTGCTTCTATTATCTAAATTCCACGCTGGGCCTTCTCTCGAATGGTTCAATTCCCTTCCGATTGAAAGAAACTAGAACTGGATCGATATACATCTCAAGGACCTTTAAGCACCATTTTATGGTTACCTATCCTAACACCTCTAGTATATGTTGTTGGGAAGAAATTGCAACATTCAGCTTTTGGTAGTCTATACAGACTATCCATCCATTTTGTACTCTCATCAGGAATAGTCCTTCACCGGAATCTCTATCTTCTTTGGCACTAATTGAACCGGGCTAACCCATTCATTCTTAGAAATGGGGTAAATGAGGTTTGCCTCTATGAGCTTGATTACTTCCTTCTTAACTACTTCTATTTGTTGAATGACGAAATCGAGGCTGTCTATACTGCATAAGTTTGAAACTTTATAATGTGTCTTCATGGTATCATAAACATTAAGGTGACTTTTTTTTTCCATTGAATCGCATCATTAGAGACATATCATGTACATCAATCTTGGTCTTGATAGATATGTACTTCCCTTCTTCTCTTGGTCTTGGTCTTGGTAGATCTGTACTTCCCTTCTTAATTAATATCAAGCTGTTGGCATGGCGGAGCTATGGTAGTAGTTCCTGTCCATTCATGCTAACCAGGTTTCGAAATTTCAACTGAGATAATACCTGGAACCACCGATAGTGCATGATGAAAAATGGCTTCTCGATAACTTTATAATATTAAAGTTAGTGAAGTATAAGGGAGAAAAGGGGATTGTCTATCGTATTTGGTCAACTAACAGACCGTGAAGCTATGAAGATCATTGACAAAATGTTGGAAAATTTGTTCATTATTACATTGGGGTAAACAACCAATGAAAGATACAACAACCTACCAAATAAAAGTAGCTCATGACTGGGAGCGCCTATCAGAGGTATTGATCGAGTAATATGTCTTCAACTCTTAGATGTAGACGACTATGTAGAACCTTAAAGCTGTAAAAAAGAAGCCTTTGGAATTGTTCAAAGCGTACTACGGGAGGTAGATGGCCATTTAACGATTGTTAAAAGATTGACTAAGATTGACAAAGATGATTATAAAGCTCATGAGTGCATTACTAGCTTATAGGAACAAAATTAGAATAGACATCTTTATCTCATACAACATTGTCTATGTTAAGGATGAAAAGCTTCAGAGAATAGAGGTAGTGAATACGCTTGTGGGGCAGCTCGTGGGTGAGCCTTGGTACAATAAGAATGATAATGATTTATTCTCTTCAAACCCTGATAAAGTCAAGGTGGAGCAAGCCATAGATCAATTTGTGTAATTAGAGAATGTGGCGGCTGTCAAAATATGACTACTAGAAAAGAAGACCATCCGCCTATGATGGATGATGATGTAATATTTAGTACTTAAAAATTTTTGAAGATAAAAAATCTGCCTAATAAGGATTTTGAATCATTGAAAGCACCAAACTTTGGTTACTTGCTTGATATCCTGCTAGATAGAAGCATTCATTCACATAAAAATACACATTATATTTTTATCATACATGACACACCTTCGCATGAAATTAACTTGCGTACAAATAAACACTTAAACTGGTACTAATTTCAAATGATTTGAATCCTAAGGAAAACAGAGAGATAACATTGGTAATTAGAAAACACATGGCAGCGCTCTCTTGGTCTTACAAAGACATATTAGCAGTCGATAAAGAGATCAATAAAGGTAAAATTCCCACTGAGCATCGAATAAAGCCAGTCAAGCGAAAGTTAATACCATTAAGATTTTAGTGGGTCAAGAAAGTTAAAGTAGAGGCAACCAAGCATATTGAAGCTAAATGCTTCAAAGTATTTAAATATATAACATGGGTGATTGACATAGAGTAAGTAACGAAAATGGATCCAATAATAGTATAACCATTGTCAGCACCCAAGATGAGAAAAGATGTCAAATCTTTCTTAGGGTCTCTTCAATATGTCTGCATATTTATTGCATCAATCACAACCATTTGTGATCAAATCTTCAAATTACTAAAAAAGTAACAACCAATATTCTAGAAAGAATAGTGTCAGATTACCTTTGATAGAGTCAGACATTATATAATAAACTCAGTGATTCTCAAGCCTCCAGTCTCTGACAAACCACTCATTATCTACTGACCTTCAAAGAATCATTAGTAAAGGAAATGTTAGTGCAAGAACAAGATGATAAACATGAGCACACCATATACTAATTGAGTAAAAAAATGTTGGAGTATTAATTTTGCTACACAATTGTGGAGAAGACTTGGGCAGCTATATTGTGGCTTACTAAAAAACTACGCCATTACTTCCAATCTTACAAGATACAAGCAATATCCTAGAATGACCTAATGAAGTGCCTCTATCAATCCCCCACACTAGTCGAGAACTCTCCAAATGGCTGCTGCTAGTTTATGAGTTCAACATCAAGTACGTGACAAAGAAAATTATCAGATATCAGGTAGTCACGGAATTCTTTGCAGGTCATGCCATGGATTCTTGTTACATTAAGAACTAGGACTTCCCAACGAGCAGTGGGCAATGGTATATGAAGTTAAGAGGAAATGGACTATGTTCCACGGATGACAATGAATTCATTAATTTGATCGAGCAAGACAAACTGAGGTCTCACCACGTTAAAGTAAAAGAAATAAATAAAAAAAAGCAGCACCAATAAAAAAATAAATAAATTAGCCCTTCAATTAGCAATATGTTAGTTGAGCAAAAATTAGGGCCCTTTTTCGCAGAATGAAAAAATGAAGTTATCTGAGTTGAAAACCCAAAAAGGGCAAATCAAGAAAAACTTAGGATGTTGAGAGAAAACAACACGCACATCAGTTAGAAAACCTAAAAGAGCTAATTGATGCCATGAGTCAAATCATAGGAAACATTTGTACCCTTGTTAAGTTCATCAATGAATTAGCATTTTTGTTGAATCTTTACGCATATGTTTATGTTGGATGCATATATGTCAAAGATAGAATATCATAAGTATGTAAACATGCATTTAAGCATATTTGCACATTTTGCATACTTGTACGTGTTACAAAGCACCACCATCATCATCATAAAAAAATAAAAGAAAAAAATAATAAATATGATAGGTTAAAAATCCGAAAAGGATGGTCTATATAAGAAATGAGTTTGTTAGATCGAAAACATGAAAGGGCAGTACAAGTAAAAGGTATGATAAGGTTTGATAGATTCAAAATCCGTAAGGGCAATCTTTGCAAAAATTAGAACTAAAGATATATCAAATTCATCACCTCATTCTCGGAATGGAAAAAGACATTATTTGTTTAACCTAGGACAAATGACGGATATCTTTTTATTTCCCTCGTAGAAAGAATCATCATAAGGAGAAGCTCAATATTAACAAGATAGATCAAGATTAATGTCAACATCACTAACGAAATACAAAAGAAGAATACGAATGTCAAACAAAGTCAATGACTCATCCAAATCTACACCAAACTAGATTTGGGCTTTGACAAATCCATCATCACTCGAGCTTGCCAAGTAGCTACGGAAGAATCAACTAGCCAGCCCAACGATATCAAAAAGAGATTACACTTACATGAATTTTATTACGTTCATATCATATTTGCACATGCATAAGCATATGTAAAGTATGTTAGGAAAATCTAAAAAATAATTCAAAAGACTTAACTAGGGGAAAAAGCCTAAACACCAAGATCTATCAACCGATCAACACTATAATGATGGAACAATGATTCGGATCAAAGAGATATTTTGACACCAAAAAAAGCCTCCTTGAACAATGGAGCGGTCCTTGGAAGAGCCCTGAAACCTTAAAACTCAAATCCAAATATATAACCTAGGTCTAAATACATTCCTTTGACTCCATATTTTGATTCTTGATTGAAAGGGAAAATTTTTTGCTTTCAACAATCTTAATCAAGGAATTCAAATATGCACTATGAATAGTACACTAATAATGCTTACTTGTCTTATTGCAGAATGCAATAGCATCCCACACTAGATCGAAAATAGAATTTGAAGAATAAAACGGTTAAGCATCCACAAAGGATCGAAAAATTAAGCCAAAGAAGGAAATGTCCAATCATTTCCTTAACTGACATAGGTCGTAGAAAGAAACGGTCATTGCATTTCATAATAAATTGCAAACATCTGAAGAAAGAAATAGTCGACATATCATTATAAGAGTGCTGATCAAAGAAAGAAATGGTTGACATATACTCAATAAGGTCACCATGATGCTAAGAAAAAGGCTCGTATATCCATCATGGTGGTTGCAATGGTCACAATCAACCGAAGGTCAAACCACAAGGGGCATACACGTAGACTGAAGAAAGAAATGGTCGATGCATTACCAAGGGACACAAAAGCATAGATCGAATAAAGAAATGATCAATTTATCCCCAATAAAGTTACTAAGATGCTAAGCAAATGGCTAATGCATCCTTCCCCATTAGTTCCAATGATCACAATCAACTAAAGATCAATCTACAAGGGGAAAATAGTACAGGTCAAAGAAAGAAATGATCTTTCATTCCATAGCGGATCTCAACATGGATTGTAGAATAAAATAATCAATGGATCCACGAGGGGGAAACAATACATGCCGAAGAATGGAACAATCTTTCATCATACAACAGAGCTCAACATAAACTGCAGAATGAAACAGTCGATGGGCCCACGAAGGGTAAAAAGTATAGGCTAAAGAACGAAACACTCTTCTATCCCATAGCGGATAACAGTATTGGCTACAAAAAAATGGTTAACTTAATTTCAACCAATGGCACGATGCTAGAAAGAAAGCCCATGCCATCACTCAGATATCTAAAAGACAAAAGGGTCCAAGGCTGCCATTGCTCGAGAAGTACCAAAAGCGATAGTTCAAGTATCACTTCTCAACCCCGCGTTACTTTTTCATGCAATCATACTAATCTCATATTAGTCATAATCTTATGAGGGGAAACCTTTGAGCACGAGATTTCAGTCCCCCTAGTGAGTTTGATGATGAAGTTGTAATTTATTTCCTTTGTTAGTCTTTCATTTTTACAAGGTTCTAAATTTATCTAGAAGAAGCTCCCTCATTGATTTTAAACCCAAGAAACCAACCTAACCAAAATCGGGACCAAACTAAAGGCCTGAAAGTCAACAATGATACCAATATTGGCAATATCAATACTAATATTGGTAATATCGGTATCGATGTTGGTAACACAATCATCGATGTCAACATATAAAAAAAGTCAGCTCTGCTCTTTTTTGGAATTTTGAGACATTCAAGTGGGATTTTGTCTCTTTTCCATCTTTGTCTGATACAAACTATCCCTAAGACATATCATAGACATGTTGGCACTCCTTTTCACGGGATTTGACAAAAGTGAAAAAAGAAGCATAACATAAAGTAAAAAAGCAAAAACTTGTACCTTGGATTTGAATTTGGATTAAAAAGATATCTGATATAAAAGAAGAGGCTTTGTATCAATTTTCTGAGAGTTGAATTTCATGTAAATAGCAAGAAAGAGAGAGTTCAAAGTCTGAGAGAAAAGCTTGGGTTTTCTTGTGTACTTAAGTGTTTTTGAGTTAAGTATTAAGTTTTAAGCAACCAAACACTTGGGATTTCAGGTAAATAGGTTTAAGTTCATGCAAATGGTTTGAACTTGAGTTTTCTTGGGTTATTCATTCATCATTTAAGCAATCTTAAGGTTTAGTCACTTTCTAAAAAAACTTAAGGTTTAGAGTAAGCAAAGCTTGATGTTTAGAGTTTTTCAAGTGTTCTCATCAAGTTCCAACCAATAGAACTTAGTGTTCATGCTTTAGAGAGGTGCTTTCATCTACTTGGGGAACATTCCGTATTTTGTTTATTTCATGAGAAATTTGGCTACTTAAGAGTTCATCTTTGGGATTTAGTCTTAGGAGTTCAAAGAAAGATTCAAAACATCTCTTTCATTCACGACTTGGTTATTACACCACCAAAATCTTACATTTTTTTAGAGACACAAATGAACTCAATTTCAAAGATCTTGATAACAACCAACCAATCAACCAAAAAAGAAATGAGGAGAGCTTTCTAAAGGATTTTATATACCTTGAAGTAGTGATGTATGACTACGGGGTCACCTCTGAGTTTCTAAAGTCCAGGATTTCATTTATATACTTGTTTTTTTATGTTTCGGTGCTTTTTGAGGTTTTGAAATGTTCTTGTCTACTGTAACATTGATAGTGATATGGGTATTATCAGCAATGATTTCACCAACGTCGGTAATGATGTTACACTAAGATAGTAGCTCCACAACATGTTTAAGTTGTAGCTCCACAATGTGTTTTAGTTTCAAGAGAATGAAACTTTAGCTCAAATATTTTTGAAACTATTATGAAAATGTTCGGGTGGTTAAAGTTAGTTTCCTCTTCACCGAGGTATATTTTACTAACTTTAATAATTTTGCTTTTAAAGCGAGTTTAATGGCATCCTCGTTATATTTTTTAGTATTAGTTTTATATTTTGTTAAAGTTGTCTTAGGATACACCCATGAAGGGAACCTAAGTTTCCGGATAACAATCCCAACAATATTCATATACGATATTATCACTAATAAAATAAGCAACAAAATCGAATCTAAAATGACCTATTTTCACAAGAAAAGTGCACTTAAGATTTTATCGTTTTAACTCGACTACATGGGTCTTATAATTTGGCCATGTTCTCTTGGAATACAATTCAATTAAGTTCAGTTCAGTTCAGTTAAGTTAAGTTCAGTTCAGTTAAGTTCAGTTCAGTTAAGTTCAGTTCAGTTAAGTTTAGTTAAGTTCAATTCAGTTAAGTTTAGTTAAGTTCAAGTATGTGTAGTTATAAATTTACACCGAAATAAGTTCAGTTCAGTTAAGTTAAGTTCAGTTCAGTTCAGTTAAGTTCAGTTAAGTTCAGTTAAGTTAAGTTCAGTTAAGTTCAGTTAAGTTAATTTAAGTTTAGTTCAGTTCAGGTTTCAGAAATTGAAAAGAACAGGGCTATCATCACCATTAACCGAGTCTTGTTTGGTCTATTAAAATATACTTGTGATGTGATATATCCTCGGTGTTAACCTTTATGGATGCATGTAGATTAGGTTAGATATATGTTAGAATTTATTTTCCTTTTGGGTATTGGACATATATATTGATTGATGTATTCGTTTGTTAGATATCGATATATTTTAGGAGATTGTATCTTCATTCCCAATATGTAATTAATCCTCGTATAATAGGCATATTTACTCTCCTATGTGTTTACTTTCCCGCATTTTGTTTATTTATCGCTTTTCGCATGCTCGCTAAAATAAACATATAAGCAAAAATACATAGCTTGAATTGGAATATTATAAAGGTGGTCACATACAATAAAATTTAACTAAAATAACGACAAATTAGGTAACTCATCCAAACCCGAATCTCTGTACTATATGTGTTATGGTCTTGGCAAACGGATCTATGCAATATATGTACAATGAAATTTCCTGATCTAGGTAATGAATTTATAACATAGGCAAGATGTTTAGGTCTTGAGTCTTTTGAACTTATGTGAGCGGGCGCTCAAAAATCAGGTTCTTTCTTTTATTTTTACCTTTGATTTTCGAAAATGATGTGAAGCGTGGAGCTTGATGTGAGAATGATTGGAGTGATTGATTGAAGACGGTATGTTTGGAAAATCTAAATTCGAAATCTTTATGTGTATAAAGAGAAGGAGAATATGTAGTAAATTTATTGGAATTTATTTGAAAATGGGTATAATATTTACCAAACTGGTTTTT
>CAOJBI010911494.1:0-13587 GCA_948277035.1 Euphorbia corollata | reverse complement strand
AAAATTCACACTTCCGATATTCCATACTGTCAAGCCCATTGCCTGACCAACTCTTGTTTTCTATCTATGTTTCCATGCATACATTTCATTTTATCATAACCCACATCACCAAGTGATATCAGTACTTCCCCAAAAAGACTGTCTGAACGTAATCACCAAAAGGGATAAGATGTGAAATCATAACTACAAAACTGGAAAACTAACATTTAGGAAAATAGTTTTCCACCATGAAAGGCAATTCTTTTCAAAAAGAGAAAATTTCGCTCAAGTTTCTAATATTGATAAGAATATATTATTTTGGAAGTTATCTATCTAATACAAGAATGAGTAAAGGGATAACTTCAGCCCATATCCCGCGCAAACCAAGACATAAGATTTAGGTCCCACTTCACTATCCCTTAGCAAACCTTATTGCTACAGTGCCACCGATTCCAAACCGCTTTCTTTTGAGTGCAAAAAAGTTAATGAAGCATGGTCAAGGTCAATCTTGCTTAAAAATTACTCCAGATAAAAGGAAAATACGTAAACTCATAAATTTCTTTGTAGAGTTCCTCTCCACCACCAATATCATTCTCGGATAGAAATTAAAGGATTGATCTCACTGTCTCTACTTCCAGTCATAAATAACTAACAAAACTCGGCACAGGATGATCACCCAACAGTTCACACTATAAACCTAAAAATATCAGAAAATAGCAATTCATGTAAGGAAAATGAAGGAGATATAAGCTTTAAAATATTTAGATAAAATAATGCATAAGAATTCAGAACCCACTCCTCTCTATATTGCAAAGAAGAATGTGCCATAAACATAAACATAGGCAGGCAGGCATGTTCAGTAATGAAATTGTAAATTTAGTGATAAGCTTGTAAACTTTTACAACAGACAGGTAATGTAAAAGACAAACAAACAAGTTAAAAGAAAAAAATTCACTACGGAATAGTCATAGATAATTGGCTTTCCTATACTGTTCAAACTCTTAGGAAAACATCTAATACTATGTCAAAAGAACTTTCAAAATTACATTTTGAGAAATACACCATGAAATGTTGAGAGGCGTAGCTGCTCCTACAATAATCTAAGTAAAGAATTAGCATGGAAATCAATTGTTAAGTGAAAGTCAGATGGATTCCGAATAGACTGTCTTGACAAATACACAAAACTATCTTTTGAGCAGCACCAAACATTCAAAATGTACCTGCACAGGCAAAGAAACACCAAGCCTAGTCTTGATATCAAGTATTATGTTTGGATTCCCGTCCCAATTCATCTCCAACTCCATTGTGATGCCATTCTCTCCACCTTCAATAATAGAAACTCCTAAAAAACAACATTGATCTGTAAGTATCTGAAGATGCAAAAGAATCAGCACTTTATTCAATGTTCAGAGAGTTGTACCAAAGTATTGCAACACACAAAATCCCTAATCTTGCTCATCCAAGAAAAAGAAAAATGTCAACGTGGTTTTCATGAAACAAAAACTTCCAAGATAATGGAAAGTTCCGATCAAAAAAGAGAAGCTCATCTAGCTAAAACGTCTGAGCCAACTAAACACAAAAGTAAAATCTACATGAATAACTAATTAAAAATTGTACAACGATACCCAATCAAACAAAATAACATGTATACTTAGAACATTGGAAAGCATTGTGAATATAAGTAAATACAGTTTTAATTGATAATTGAATCAAAACTAACCTGTAAATTGCGGTGCAACAGTTCCAAGGGTGAACCTGGAAAATTTAAGAGAAGACAATACAATCGGTCTGTATTGCTCAAGTACAGGTTCAACCGAAGCCTTTATCAACTCAGACGCAGCCTACAAACATCAAAATCGAAAAACAACACGTACTGTAACTTCAAACTAGTCATCGAACTTCAATAAATCGAAAATCAATCAAAAGGACTAAAAACTCGAATTGAATTCAGTTTGTACCTCATTGACATAGGGCCAAATCTTAGTAAGATGAAGATTGAGCCAGGTCAACTGAAGAAACACGAAACAAATCCAATCAGTAGCTTCGAACACACAAATCACAGAATTATAATTAAGCAAGGAAGTAAGAGCTCAACTTCTGCGTCTGAGAGAAGACGACCCAGGGAGGATAAAATTGAGGAGGCAAGATCTTTCTAGAATCCTCAACAGTCATCCTCGCAAAAGCAGCCACAGTGTTGGCCTACAAAAGAAACATCAGAAGAGAACAAAGCAAAATCAGAGAGTAAAAGAAGAAGAAGAAGAAATGAAGTACATACGAGCTGAGAGCGGAAGTTGGATCGGGCATTCTCGAAGCGAACAAAGGCAACAATGAGAGCAAGGCCAAAGACTAATCCCAAAGCTAAACCAAAGAAAAAAGACATTTAGGTTTTCAGAGGAATCAGATTCAGAGAGAAGGAAGTATAGATTGAAAGAGAAGGAACAGTCGTAGATTTTTTGAAAATGATGTGTGGCTAATTAATGAAGAGGAATGGTACAATGAAGAAGAAGAGGAAGAGGAAGAAGAAAGTGGGCTCCAAAATCAAATAACGGAGGGGAAAACAAAGCCAAAAAGTAGAGAGCGGACAAATCGGGATAGTTTGCGAGAAAGTTGGGGTTGCCGACATGAAGCCGACCAGTCACTCCTATAAGAACTACAATGCCATATGGCAAATTAAACACTATTATTACACTTCAAATGTATCCGGATTTTACTAATTTATTTTGCGGAAAATTATTCAAATTGATTTCTTGTGAAATGAACAAAATTTTAAATTTTAAGTAAAGAAGTTGACTTTTCCATTCTTATTACGTTTTCTTAGGTTATATTCTTAAAAAAATAATCCATGGTCGTGATGTTTGATAGTGTCGGCTTTATATACTCAATCGGATGGTAAAATTATGAATCTGAAAATCCACTACATAGTTAAACCGTTGAAAACTCATTTGATCCAGCTAGTTGAACTAGTGATTTGGTGATCAAAGGTTGGGTTGATGGGTGAATGATTATGAATTAATTACCATGAGTGAATTTAAATTCATGCAATCTTTTGTTAGTATGAGCACAAAAACATAAAAGAAATATTAAAGAAAATCAGTAAAAGGAATTGTGTGATTATTCATCAAAAAAGCGAATGAATAATAAAACCATAAACATGCATTCAACAAAGTAAATAATTGCGGAAATATCTGAACACATAGATTTTTAACGTAGTTCCTTACGATATCGACTTAGAACGATATCATTGGTACTTTTACGGATTTGATGTTGAGAAAGCTTTATTGAGTTACAAATTAGCATAAGAGAGCACAGATTTAACAGAGAGCTTAAACCCTAAGAACTCTAAGCAAACACTGAAAGTAAGCAGCCCAAAGATAATACAATCATACATAGAACCTAGTGAAGAAAGATAAAATAAAGGCGTAACAAGTAATAGCTCTCAACAGACTTTGGTCACACTGTTAATTAAGAAGGAATCAAACTCCGCAAAAGAGACATCAGATGGACGGAAATTTCCAAAGGGGAACAAGAGCAGAGTTTTTCTCAATAGAAAACCCTAGCAGCTAATAGAGCTCATAAAGGGCTCTCCAATGTTAAAACACACATCATCAATTAATTACAAGGCCTTTACAAAATCGAGCTTAACAACTCAAATAGGCTAAATACATTTACAAAGGAATAAATAAGAATTAGCATATATCCTAACAATCTCCACCTCGACCATCTTGCTTTCTCGAAATAAAGCTCTCTTCAAAACTCTTGATCAATAAATAATGGAAATCGCCATTTCAGATTTTTGTTTGAACTATCAATGTCAAACAACACAACACCTAACCTTTTCAAAGCCTCCTGAAATTTATCAATGGAAACAACTTTAGTAAGAATGTTAGCAAGATTAACATAAGTATGTATCTTATCAATACAGAACATTACCGTTAGCAATCACATCTTTAACAAAATGTAGTTTAATGTCAATATGCTCAGTTCTTTCATGATAAACAACATCTTTTCCCCCGATGAATTGCAAATTGGGAATTAAAAATTAATTTTAAATTTTTTTTACTAATCCTAAGTTCAGATTTTATGCCTTCCAACTATAAAAGCCTTTTTAATTGCTTCTGTAACATCAATTTATTTAGCTTGTATAGTTGACAAGCAACCACATATTGTAAACATGGTTTCTAGCTTACTAAGTTGTTTCTAACAATGAAATAGAAACAGAAGTAGATCTTCCCCTATCAAAATTTGCAGCATAATCTGAATCACAAAAGCCCCCAATACATATATTACTATTTTTTTATAGATTTATATGTCAAGCACAAGTCAAAGGTAACTTGAAGATATCTACATAGTCATTTCACAGCAGACCAATAATTTTATTAGGCAGAATCATATATAAGTCCTAATGCAAACCACATAGTACATTAGAGAACCAACCACATTTTGATAAAGGATTTAAGACATGTATTCAATTTCTTTTTAATCTAATGTAGGTTGACTTTTAGACAATTTAAAATGTGCACAAATGTGATTACTCGCTAATTTATTGCAATTTAATTCAAATTTTCTTAAAACTTATTCAATGTAATCCTTTTAAGTCAATCTTAGACTACCTTCATTTCTATCTTTTTATGACTTCAATGCCTAAAATTCTCTTATCAGCACCTAAGTCTTTCATGTAAAATTCAAAATTCAATTTGAGTTTGAGTTTATTTATTTCATCTAAATTCTTAAAAGCAATCAACATATCATCCACATATAATAGAAGATAAATGTACTAACCATTACTCAACTGGCAATGATAAACGGATCAAATTTACTCTATTAAAATTAAGTCTAGACATAAATTCATCAAATATCAAATATCAGTGAAGTTTTGCCCTACTAGTTAAGATGGAAGCTGTGAACTTTAAAGGTCTCAGGTTCGAATCACATCTGGGGTGGGTTGGAGATTTTTCTTTCCATTTAATGTAAGCCCAAATGAGACAATTTTTTTTTAAAAAAAATATCATCAAAACCTAGGACTTTTTTTAGCAAGCCTACATGTTTTTCTTTGTTTTTATCATCAAAACCCACAAGTTGAAACATATGTAACTCATCATCCATATTATCACGCAGAAAGACAGTTTTGACATCTAATTATAGATCCAGTAAAGCAATAAGAGAATAAAATTAGTGTAATCGACATATGCTTGACTATAAGAGAGAAAATTTTCTGATAGTCAACACCCTCGACTTGAAAGAAACCTTTAGCCACAACTCGGGATTTATACCTTCCTTTCAAACACCATGAATTTCAGGTTTCTTTCTAAATACACATTCAAAAACTTTACCTTTCTTTCCCATAGGTTTAGGTACCAACACCTAAGTTGAGTTCAAACTCAACATACCCTAAATATTGTTAAATGGTTACAAATATATCTTAAATACCACCCTCGAACTAGTGTCATGCGGAGAAAGAGGTAACGTATGACCTTACTTGGCATTTTTTTCTTCATTTATGCAATATTCCATATAAGTGCAAAGGTGAAATTCGACAACTATCAAATGCCAATAATCAACTTAGGAAAAATGCTTTCGAATCAATTGTTGGGCAGAATGTAGATATCCACGACCCTTATCAAGTGATGCAGGGCACAATGCACACCACCCAACAGCCGCTCCAAGTTGTAGGAACTTGGATACCCCGGGTCCAACTGTTGGATGCGCTAGAAATGTTATGAAATTCATCATGGTTACCCCTCTAAACTTTATTAATAACTTCAAACATGCTTGGTTTTGGCCCATACAATTGCCAAAATTTTGAAGGTGACTCTTGCTACAAAGTCAGGATTACAGGCATTAACATACGCAACAAAATTTCAAAAAGGATTCCTAATTTTCAAGTCTCCTAGGTGAGATAAAACGTAATTTATATGAGTCGATTCCTTGCAAATTAAAATTGTTCGGCACATGCTTCTAATATATTATGTTATATAAAATTAAAAAATATCACCCAAATTTTTATTTCATAACCTAATACATATTACTAATTTTAATTGAATGATATTTTAATATGTGAATGGTAATTTTGATTCTGGTTCATGTTCCTAATTGTAATCAAATAAAATTAATTAGAATTGCAAATGGATTTTTTTGTACATGTTTTTCTCTACGATATAAGATCAATACATTTTAATTTATATAAATTAGTATCTGATACATAAAAAAACACCCTTGAATTTAACCCCATATACCTATTTACGTTCTGAACTTTTAAAACTTTTAAATAACTTCTTGAACTTATAAAAGTTTCAAATAACCTCTTGAACTTCCAAAAAGTAAATTTATTTGCTCCAATAGCTTTTGGTTGGAGAAAGAAAAATGACATTTTTGAAAAGTCAAACCAATCAAAATCTGACATGTGACATTTAGGGCGAAAATGGATTTACATTTGCAAGTTCAGAAAATTATTTGGAACTTTTCGCAAGTTAAGGGGTAATTTGAAAGTTTTAAAAGTTCAAGAGATAAATGAGTGTTTATGAACAAGATCAAAAGGATCTTGACGTAATCAGCCTAAATTAATTAGAAAGAATTTTCACACATTTAATGTAATTTTAACCCTTAGGTCCTTGCTTGGAAAAGCTGAAATCCACGAAATTTCCGTGGAATTCATTTTGAAATCCTAAATTTTATGTTTTGAATAAACAAAAATTAAATTTATTATTATTAGATTTGAATTCTATGAAATTCATCATGTTTAACAAAGTTCCACCAAATTTAGTGAAATTTGCAAATCGAAGACTAAAATCAATGAAAATAAATTAAATTATATATATTTTATTGAAATATATTAAGTATTGAAATTCATTCGAATATAAAATTCATTTTCAAATGAATTGCAATTCCGAATTGATTTTTCACATGAATTTATATTTACATGCCCAAAATTTGATTATTAAATTCTAATTTACCAAATTCTAAGTAGGTATATTCAGTTACAAAATCAATAACCTATTTGTGAGCGAATAAAAAATTTACCCTTATATAGTAGAAGAAATATTAATTTTTTTGGTTGAATGAACTTATCAATGAACACACATTCACCTTTGAATCTTTAAAAGTTTTAAATACTTTTAAACTTGTAAAAAAATTTCAAATAACCTTTGAACTTGTAAAAATGAACTTGTTTCTCCTCTAAATGTCACATGCTAGATTTTTGGTAGGTTTCAATTTTCAAATGTATCATTTTTCTCTATTCAACCATAAATTGAAACGTTATATTAATGAATAAATTAATATTTTTTATAAATTTAAGAAATTATTAAGAAACTCAAGTTTCAAAACTTACTTAGAACTTTGTTTGAGAAGGCAAATAGACAATTAGGAGTTGGTAATATTAGGCCTAAATTTAATAAAAACTTATGGCCATATGGTTCTAAATTTAAATTAAATTAGCATGGCTTGGTACAACTACCATGATATCGTCTACAAATACTAAAAAATTTGTTGAAAGAATCACGTGGTCGAAGCACATGGCGACCCATTTAATAATTGAACCTAACCGTAATTCCTCAAAAATCTAAAACAGCCAGTCCATTCATTACTACACCAATCGGAGCTTCACAACCGCAGCTCTGCTCCGGTACCTTCTTCGTCGTCTTCTTCCTCTGCTGCCTCAGCAGTTGCTTTCGAGCTCATAATCATGTCCTCTAATTCCATTAGTGGACTTCCTGATCAAGAATCTCTTACTTCTCCCTTACTTCCGTCACAACGATCGCTTATCAATTCCACTTCTCAAGTCGCCATAGTTGGTTCCAATGTCTGTCCGATTGAGAGCCTTGACTACGAGTAATCTATCTCTCCTTTTCGTTTCTGCTCTTCAATTTTGTTTAATTGTGTTGTTGTGATTTTGTGATGTGGTGCTTGATTGCAGGATTGCGGAGAATGATTTCTTTAAGCAGGACTGGAGAACTAGGGGGAAGATCCATATGTTTCAATATGTTTTTATGAAATGGATTCTCTGCTTCTTCATTGGCGGAATTATTAGTCTAATCGGATTTTTTAATAATCTTGCCGTTGAAAATATTGCTGGCATCAAGTTTGTTGTCACTTCTAATATGATGCTTGCTTCTAGGTATCAATTACCTGCTCTCTCAAGTACCTGCTCTCTCTCTCTCTCTCTCTCAATTTTGTTTTCCACGCTTGAAAATTGAAGCTACATGGGTGTTTGACTTGAGCTAAAAATGGAGGATGCCTTTTCATTTCGGCGCTAATTTCAATTTAAGTAGGAAGGGAAAAGAGTTTGGACTAATCGAGTTGCTATGATATTTGCAGGTACGGGATGGCTTTTCTTGTGTTCTCAGTGTCTAATTTGGTTCTTACACTATTCGCGTCCATCATCACAGCTTTTGTGGCTCCTGCTGCTTCTGGTTCTGGTATACCTGAGGTCAAAGCTTACCTGAATGGCGTGGATGCGCCGGGAGTTCTTTCTGTGCGAACTTTGGTGGTCAAAGTAAGTACGCATCCAAGTTTACTACAATGTTATAATACCATACCGTACTTTACCGGTAAAACCGTATCCTGTAGGTGATTTCGATACTGTTCACGGTATATAAAAATTACGAGAATAACAAGCCCAATTATGTTTAAAATATATTTAAAAGCATGATTGTAACAATAAAAACCGAAATAACATAATTTCTTATACTTGTATTATAAATATATAGATGTTAATTTATTTTTATATATAAATTATATTTTATGAAATTAATTATCCGGTAAAACTATCGCGTGTCAAAATAACTTACCGGTTTAATATCTGGTACGGTTAAGAAAACATTGGTTTACAGAGTGAAATGGGTTATTATGATTTATGAGTGATATATAGGCACTACCGTACTAGAAGAATGATATTATGCTCTATGGTGGATGGTATTTTGGGTTGATATGCAATAATTTTATCTGATTATCTTGCTGAAAAGGCTGATAAGTTCTGATATTTGAGATGAGAAAGATTTTGGGATGTTAGCTTTGCATAAACGTTTGTTATAGGAGTGGAAAATTCTCTTGCAGTTCAGATATTGTGCTTGTACACTTCCCTCTTCTACTTTTTTTCTTCTTCTCTTTCCACCTGATATGTCTGAAATAATAATTGTGCTTTTTTTTCTTACCATATTTTTATGCACGAATCCACCTTTCAACAAGCTGCATATTCTTTCTGTGATCATTGCAGTACTGAAAAAGCAATTACTGGATTACGGTAGTTTTAAACTTTTAATAGTTGAAGTAGTGCTATAGGTTGTGCCCTTGCAAATGAGTAGTGGGTTACCCTTCAACTCAACCAACATTTTTTTCCCGCCATACTTGCTTGTTTTGATTTTTCCTTGTATTTGTGAAAAATGAAAATCCAAATTTGGAGGAGATGCGGACTAATTTACTTTGACTAGAGCACCCAGAATCTTCATTTTTGTTTGTGTTATGTATTTCTGGTAAAGCACTTCACGAGCTGACTGTGTTAAGCATGATTTTCTCAATCTTTCATTCTGTAAGATAAGTCGGGTTCCTTGACTATTTCTGGAATCTAAAGTTCACAAATCCATAAACACATCTTACTTCCAAAATGGTGTGCGAAAATTGAATAAAGTCACGTTGCAGATTATTGGAAGTATTGCTGCTGTGTCGTCATCTCTACATGTTGGAAAGGCAGGACCGATGGTGCACACTGGTGCCTGTGTTGCATCATTTTTGGGTCAGGGTGGTTCTAAGAAATACAAATTAACCGGAAGATGGCTACGCTTTTTCAAAAATGACCGAGATAGGCGAGATCTTGTAACATGTGGATCAGCGGCTGGAATAGCTGCTGCATTTCGTGCCCCTGTTGGTGGCGTTCTTTTTGCTCTGGAAGAAATGGCTTCTTGGTATGTCTCTATTTTAGGAAAATTAAATGAGATAGAAACGATGTAATCTTGTAAATTGCAGTATATATCTTGCACTTTTCATGGGATGCAATTTTTTCATCGTATCCATTGAACTGGTCTGAGACTTCTTATATTACGTATACTGCATGCCAAATTCAAGGCCACTTGAACACATTGACCCTGGCTTTCTGCGCTCTTATTTCCCCTTCTTGACATTAAATTGCAAAATGTTTTTATAATTTGTCATTTATTGCACATAAATTATGAAATTTTCATTTGTACTGGTGGTCCACCAATCATGCATTTACGCTTATAGACTTCTTTTGTAATCTACATTTTAATCATTGTTTTAAGGCTTTTTCTTTATATCAAAAGTTGTGGATAAGACACACTTTGTTCTCAAAAATAATTCTTCTTAGAGGACATGACTCACGTGACAGGATTGCATTTCTGACATCCACTTAAGTACTGGAAATGCCTAGAAATTTCCCACTTTTATAATATCCAATATTGGTATTTGACTTACCTGCCTTTTCTGTTCTGCAGGTGGAGAAGTGCTCTTCTATGGAGAGCTTTCTTCACAACAGCTGTGGTTGCATTAGTGCTTCGAGCTCTGATTGATGTTTGCTTAAAGGGAAAATGTGGGTTATTTGGTACTGGAGGGCTCATAATGTATGATGTCTATACAGAAAATATTACATATCACCTCGTTGATGTTCCTCCTGTGCTTCTACTAGGAGTTATAGGGGGCATGTTGGGAAGTGTTTACAATTTTCTCTTAGATAAGGTTCTTCGAATCTATAATCTCATTAACGAGTAAGCAAACCACAAATTTACATTTTGATTCTTGTTGAAGGTCTGTTTACATTGGTATGAAATTCAATCCAAACTTTGTTTTCCATGTTTTCCTTATGCAGGAAAGGCACTGCATACAAAATTTTACTGGCTTGTTCACTCTCTATATTCACTTCATGTCTGCTTTTCGGGTTACCATGGTTGGCATCATGTCAATCTTGTCCAGCTGATGCATCAGAAGACTGTCCAACAATAGGCCGGTCTGGTAACTATAAGAAATTTCAATGTGCTCCTGATCAATACAATGATCTTGCTAGCCTCATTTTTAACACAAATGATGATGCTATTCGAAACCTTTTCAGTAGGAACACAGACTTGGAGTTTCAATATTCCTCGGTTCTCATATTCTTTGTTACATGCTTTATCCTAAGTATTTTAAGCTATGGGATTGTTGCCCCTGCCGGTCTCTTTGTACCAGTTATTGTGACAGGTGCAACCTATGGACGTCTCGTTGGAATGTTAGTTGGTTCAAGCAAGGGTCTTAGCCATGGTCTATATGCAGTGCTTGGTGCTGCTTCAATGCTTGGTGGATCTATGAGGATGACTGTCTCGTTGTGTGTCATTATACTTGAGTTGACCAATAATCTTCTGTTACTTCCATTGATAATGCTGGTTCTCCTTGTTTCCAAGACTGTTGCTGATGCTTTTAATGGCAACATTTATGACCTTATCATGAAAGCCAAGGGTTTTCCGTATCTCGAGAATCATTCCGAACCTTACATGAGGCAGCTGACAGTTGCTGATGTAGTGACTGGTCCACTTCAACTCTTTCATGGTTTCGAGAAGGTTGGACATGTAGTACATGTTCTTAGAACAACAAGGCATAACGGGTTTCCTGTAATTGATGAACCTCCTTTTTCAGAATCGCCAGTTCTTTATGGACTAATTCTTCGAGATCATCTTATTGAATTACTAAAGAAAAAGGCTTTCTCGTCTACTGCAGTGCCTATTGGTGCTGATCTCTTCGAGCAATTTTCAGCTACAGACTTCGCAAAGCGAGGTTATGGTAATGGTGACACTATTGAAGATTTAGAAATTACTGAAGAAGAGATGGAGATGTTCGTGGACTTGCATCCTTTTACTAATGCTTCGCCTTATACTGTTGTTGAGACAATGTCACTTGCTAAGGCTCGTACACTTTTCCGAGAAGTTGGTTTGAGGCATCTGCTGGTGATACCGAAGACCTCTTCTGTAAGAGAATCATTCATTTATTCATTATATTCTTGGCCAAATGCATCGAACCCCCCTGAACCTGACAACTTTTGCCGGATGCAGCCTTGAACTTTCAAAAATTCCAATAAACCACCATAACTTGGCAAAAGTGCACCAGTTTTGCCCCCTCAACACAACGCGTCAACTTTTGATTGAAGAGTGAAAAAATCAGAAAAATAACATCCTTGAAAAGTGACATCAAACCAACCAGAATATAACATATGCGTTGAGGGCAAACTGGTGCACTTTTGTCAAGCTAAGGGACTGATTGGAACTTTCAAATGTCACCTGGCAAAAGTTGCCAAGTTTGGAGGGTTGTTGATGCATTTAGCCTTTATATGCTCTTTTATAAACCTCTAAACTCAGTCATCGTCAACCCGATAATTGCCGTAACTTTCAATAAGGTTTTTTAAAGTCTTGTATTTACTGAATTTTTGGTTTCTCCGTTTCAAATTACATGTCATTGTTATGAGTTTCTTTTCATTAGGATCTGAAATAATTTGAAACTGGAAAACTTACAGTGCTTGTGAATTTCAGAGATGGCCTGTGGTGGGAATATTGACGAGGCACGACTTCATGCCAGAGCATGTGCTGGGGTTGCACCCTCTGCTTTTCAAGAGCAGGTGGAAGCGATTAAGAATCAATCTATCCAAATTTTTCAAATTTCTCTAGTTCTTGCTTCGGTGCTGAGTGTTTCTCAGTCAATGACGGAGCCTTGCCGTTGTACATAGTCCTTCCTCATTGGGATTTGGCTTCTTCGTGGCAACCAAATCGAGCGAGAAAGCGAATTACACGTTCAATCACCCGCACATTTAAAGAGGTAAGTTGTCGTGGACTTATGAATGAGCATATCGGTCTTGGTTAAAAATATATGTATTTGTCAGATTATTTTCATAACCAACTTCTCTATAATGAGATTTCAACAACGTTTCTACTTGATCATATTCTGGGAAACATGTTACGTGATAAATAAAACATTGAAGTATAATAGTCACTGATCAATGGTCAAGTCTAAATTTAAGAATTTGTTTATATATTTTTTTCTGATATTTGAACTCAAGATCTTTCCTTCTATGTTGCAGAATCATACCAACTGGTTTCCCTCCCATTTTATAATACTTTTTTTTTCTAAATCTGTTTGAATTATCGAATGCAGAAAATTGCATTAATACGTAGGGCTCGTTGGCTATTTCGCGGAATAAGAGATAAACGAATGAAAAAAGATTAGAATTGGTAGAGCATTTGTATAGAATCCTTAAAACGGATGGAATAACAATTCCTAGCTATCATACATGTCATGGAATAGCTATTCCTCTATTCCTCCTCTCGGCAAGGAATAGCTATTCCATGAAATGTATGATAGTTAGGAATAGCTATTCCATCCGTTTTAAGGATTCTATATAAATGCTCTAACAATTCTAATCTTTTTTAATTTCATTCGTTTATCTCCTATTCCGCGGAATAGCCATTCCGCCAACCAAACGAGCCCTAAAAGAGTTGAATAGGTTTAAATTTTAAAATTCAGATTTATAACTGAACAAGGTTGAAGTTGAGTGGTCGAGTAACACAAAGATAAAAGGGCTTATAGATGTTTTCTCCCTTTATTGATAGAAAAAATTATTGAACTACTGCGGGTTTATGGATG
>CAOJBI010909304.1:0-11962 GCA_948277035.1 Euphorbia corollata | reverse complement strand
AGTTTCACCACCACCTTGATCTCGAACCGGAAGCCGGCCAGCCAGGTCACGCCCACTGCGGTGACGGTGGGGTAGGGCGCCGGGCCCCAGTAGCTCATCCATTTGTCCCACATGGCCTCGAACACCACGTCGGGGTCGAGCATGAACAGCGTGACGTCGACGACGTCCTGCGTGCTGCAGCCGGCTGCGGCGAGGATGGCATCGAGATTGGCGAAGGCACGGGCGATCTCTGCCTCCAGCTCCGGCTCCGGCGAGCCGTCTGCGCGGCTGCCGACCTGGCCGGCGACGAACAGCAAGCCATCGGCGCGGACTGCCGGCGAATAGCGGTGGCGCTCGTACAGCGCGTGCCGCCCCTGCGGAAAAACTGCTTCACGTGTTGCCATGGTGACCTCCATCGGGTGGCGAATCGGAACAGGCAGGCAGCGTAGGTGCTTGCCCGCGCGTGATAAATCGGCGATGCCGACCAGCACTGTTTGTAGAATCCAAACAATCTTGGAGTTGGGAGTGGCGATGGACCGGTTCGACGCGATGCAGGCGTTTGCGCGGGTGGTGGAGACCGGCAGCTTTACCAAGGCGGACGAGACCTTGCACATGAGCCGGGCCAGCGTGACCCAGCTGGTGCAGCAGCTGGAGGCACGCCTGCGCGTGAGGCTGCTCAACCGCACCACGCGGCAGGTGCATGTCACCGCCGATGGTGCGGCGTACTACGAGCGCGTGCTGCGGCTGCTGGCGGACATGGACGATGCCGAGACCAGCCTGTCCGATGCGTCGGCGCTGCCGCGCGGCCGCCTGCGCGTGGATGTGCCCAGCCCGCTGGCGCGCCTGATCCTGATGCCGGCACTGCCGGCCTTTCATGCGCGTTATCCGGATATCCAGCTGGACATGGGCGTGAGCGATCGCCGCGTGGACCTGATCGGCGAGCACGTGGATTGCGTGGTGCGCGGCGGCATCATCACCGATCAGTCGCTGATCGCGCGCCGCGTGGGCGACCTGCAGGCGGGCGTGTACGCGGCGCCGGCGTATCTGCAGCGGCTGGGCATGCCGGCACATCCGCGCGAGCTGGAAAACACCCGGCATCGCTGTGTCGGCTTCATGCGCTGGCGCAGCAGCAAGACCGTGCCCTATGTCATGCAGCGCGGCAGCGAGGCGGTGCATCTACAAGGGCGTTACGTGGTGGCGTCCGACGACGGCAATGCCTATCTGGCCGCTGGGCTGGCCGGCATGGGCGTGCTGTGGTTGCCGGTGTACATGGCCAGGGCGCACGTGGCCAGTGGCGAACTGGTGCCGCTGTTCGAGGACTGGCGGATGGAGCCGATGCCGCTGTCGATCGCGTTCCCGCCCAACCGGCATGTCAGCGCCAAGCTGCGTGTGTTCATCGAGTGGGTGAGTGCGTTGATGGCCGAGCATGCGCCAGTGGAAGCGCCGGCGCTGCGCTGAGCGCGCTGCGTGGCGTGGCTGATGTGGTCGTGGTCGTGCACGCCAGACACGAGGGCACGTACGCATGATGGAGTGCGCAGTGCGTGGTGAAGCGTCCTGTCTGCCGGCATGCAAGCGACGTTGCTGCCGGTATCGATGCCGATGCGGTTGCGGTTGCGGTTGCCGTTGCCGTCGCCACTGGCCTTGCGCAATGCGCGATACGAAAGAGGCTCAAGCCGCATTGCCGATCCCACAGCGTGCAATCGGCAATGCGCAGGGTCACTCCGCCAGCTGGCGCCGCACCGGATAACGCCAGCCGTTGATCGCCGCATACGGCGAGCGCGCATAGATCCATTGCAGCCGCGCATCGCCATCGGCGCGGAATGCGGCATCGTCTGCGAGCTTGCGTTCGAAGGCGGCGCGCAGGGCGGCGTCGCTGCGCAGCACGCGCTCGCTGAAGTCCACCAGCTCGGCGCCGTACAAGCCGCTGTCGGGGCTGCCGGCATTGCGGAAACGTCCGCTGGCCAGCAACGAGTCGCTGCTCTGCGGCTCCAGCAGTGCGGCCGCCAGCATGCGCATCGGTTGATCGGCAGGCACGCGGACGCTGCCGGCGGCGAAGGTTTCTTCCACGTGCTCGGCGTGCGGCGTTTGTGTGCCGGCATCCTTCACTACGCGGATCTGCTGCACCTGGAGCTGGCGCGGCTGCTGCAGGCGTTCATAAGTGATGCCGTGCGCCTTGAGCAGTTCCACCACATCGTCGTTGCCGGGCGGGATCCACCAGGCGAGCGGGTAGCGCACCGCCTGGATCTGGCGATAGCCGATCACCGGCATGGTCCAGGTTTCATCGCGGCCCTCCCAGCGCAGTTCCTGCCGCCCGGACACCGGCGACAACGCGCGGGTGTAGCTCACGCCCTTGAACGGCACCCGGGCGATCGGCTGCTGCAGGCGTTCCCAGGCCACCATCAGTTCCTGCGGGCGGGCAGCGCGATCGGCGCGCTTGGCCGCATCGATGTTGCCTGCATCGCGGGCAACCAGGCGCAGTGCTGCTTCCAGCAGCACATAGTCGCCCAGCACGCGCTGCCGGTACGACTTCAGGCGATGGTTCTCCACCAGCACGGTGGGGATGCCGGCAAAGTCGCCATACCCGGTGGAATAGCGCGGGCCTTCCGGCGCGTAACGCAGGCCCGAGCGCGGCTCGTTTTCGTCGATCAGGCTCGGGTAGATGGCCGGTTCGTGGCCCTGTTTGCGCAATGCGCTGTTCACCGCCGGCGTAAAGCGTTGCTGCAGCCAGTCGGCAGTGGCGCGCGAGCGCGCATAGGTGCCCCAGCCGGCGAAGGTAAAGGTGATGTCGTACTGGTGATCCAGCCCACCGCTGACATGCAGGTCGATGTAGAGCGCCGGATCCAGGCGATGCAGCAACGCGACCATCGCGCGCGTTTCCGGCGCTTCCAGGGTGAGGTAGTCGCGGTTGAGATTGATGCCGCGCGTGGTGGTGTTCCAGCCCATCTGCTGTGGGCCGCGCAATGCGGCGCCGATCAGCGGGCCGCGCTGCTCGTGACCGTCGGCATTGAAGATCGGCACGAACACCAGATCCACCTGGTCGAGCAGGTGGTCCTTGCCGCGTTGCGCGATATCGCGCAGCAACATCAGGCCGGCATCCTTGCCATCGATCTCGCCGGCGTGGATGCCGGCCTGCGCCAGCACCACCGGCTTGCCGGGCGCGCCCTTGTGCGCGCGGACCAGCAGCAGGTCGCGGCCCTCGCTGCTCTTGCCGAACACCTCCAGCGACAGCAGCGGCGAGGCGGCGACCAGGCGTTCCAGCCACGCGCGCGTCTCGTCATAGCTGGGGGTGCTGGCGAAATCGTTGCGCTCTGCCGGGGTGCTCCACGGATCGTCCGGTGTGACGATCAACGCCTCGCTGGCCCCATGCCAGGCACGTACCGGTGGCAGCGGCGCGCTGGTATCGATGGACTGCGCGCTGGCCTGGGCGGCAGTCAACAGGGTTGCGGCGAGCAGGCCGGCAGCGGCACGCGTGGTGCTGCGGCTGGCAGGCCCGGCGGCGTTGCCGGAAGCGGGTGCGGGAGGGGGCGAGGCGTGCGGGGCAGAGGGGCGCGTATCGGAAGTCATGTGTGACGTACGGGATCTCGATTGCAGGGAGAACGTGGCAAGGCTTGCTGCTCCTGGGTGGCCGCACCGGCGGCGGCGTTCGACGGCGCGATGCCGCATCGACGCGTTGCACCAGGCTGCGTGCGTCGGAGGGCTGGTCCCTGGGCGCGGGTCGCGCGGTGCAGGGAGTGTCTCCGTCACCGCAACGACCAGCAGGATATTTGCGTAATACAGTAACATTTGATGGGGCGCGTTCGCGTCGACGGTCGCGCAGCCGCAGCGGCCAGCCTGCTTCCTGTGGTGCCGTCGTCCGAGCGGGATCGCACCGCGCGTTCGCCTCTCCGGCGGGCGCTTGCGCGGCGTCGCCCGGTCCCCTGCAAGCGCTGAAAGCAATGTGATAACGTATCATTTCGTCAAGCCACTGCCTTGCCATGCTTTCCAGTTCTCAAGCCGCCCCTGCCATCTCGATCAGCAACCTGCACGTGGCCTACCGCGGCCGCACCGTGCTGCAGGGGCTGGATCTGCAGGTCGCCCCCGGCAGTGTCTACGCCTTGCTGGGTGGTAATGGCGCCGGCAAGTCCTCCACGCTTTCCTGCTTGCTCGGCTTCGTCCAACCCACCTCCGGCAGCCTGCGGGTCGATGGCATCGACCCGGTCGCCGACCCTGGCGCCGCGCGTGCGCGGCTGGCCTATCTGCCGGAAAACGTGGCGCTCTACGAGCACCTGAGTGCGCTGGAAAATGCCGACTACCTGCTCGCACTGGCCGGCCAGCGCCGCAGCCAGGCCGAGATCGGCCAGGCGCTGGCCGCTGCCGGCCTGCAACGTGAGGCCTGGCGCCAGCGGCTGGCGGGGTTTTCCAAGGGCATGCGCCAGAAGGTGGCGATTGCGGTGGCCACGCTGCGCCAGGTGCCGGTGTTGCTACTGGACGAGCCCACCTCCGGCCTGGACCCGCGCGCCATTGGTGACTTCAACCGCTTGGTAAGCAGCGTGCGCGAGCGCGGGGGCGCGGTGCTGATGGTGACGCACGACCTGCTCGGCGCAGTGGATGTTGCCGACCGGATCGGGTTCCTGGAACACGGGCGCATTGCCGAAGAGATCGGTGCCGGCGACAGCGGCTTCGACGTGCGCAGCTTGCATGCGCGTTTTGCGCGTGCGCAGGATCGGGCTGCATGAGTCCTGTGCTGTTGGTCGCGCGCGAAGAACTACGTTTCATGGCGCGCAACCGCTCCGCTGCCATCGGTGTGGTGCTGCTGATGCTGCTCACGCTGGTGGCGGCATTGACCGCCGCGCATCATCAGCGCGAGGTGGCCGAGTTCCGCGCGCGCCAGCAACTGGCTGCGCAGCAAGCCTTCGAAGCGCAGCCGGACCGCCACCCGCATCGGGTGGTGCATTACGGCCACTTCATCTATCGCCCGTTGCCGGCGTTGGCCGCCTTCGATGCCGGGGTGGACGCGTTCACCGGCAACAGCATGTTCCTGGAAGGCCATCGCCAGAACACCGCCAACTTTGGCGATGTGCGTCAGAGCTCGCTGCTGGTGCGTTTCGGCCAGCTCACCCCCGCGTTCGTGTTGCAGGTGCTGGCGCCGCTGCTGCTGGTGTTTCTCGGCTATGGCGCGGTGGCGCGCGAGCAGGAGACCGGCACCTTGCGCGCGCTGTTGCTGCAGGGGGCCACGCGCCGGCAATTGTTCGGCGGCAAATATCTCGCGCTCGCGGTGGTGGCCGCAGCCTGCCTGTTGCCGGCCCTGGTCGGGTTGCTGCCGATCGCGTCGTTGCCGGGTCAGGCGCTGCGGGTCGCGCTGCTGGTGCTGGCGTATGCGGTGTATCTGCTGGTGTGGTGCGCGTTGGTGCTGTCGGTGTCGATGCTGTGCCGGCGCGGCCGCGATGCGTTGCTGGTGTCGCTGGCGGTGTGGGTGTGGCTGGCCCTGCTGGTGCCGCGCGTGGCGCCGGATGTGGCCAGTGCGGCGCACCGCCTGCCGACGCGGCTGGAGACCGATGTGGCGATCCAGCGCGACTTGCGCACGCTCGGCGACAGCCACAACCCGGATGACCCGCACTTTGCGCAGTTCAAGCAGCAGACACTGGCGCGCTATGGCGTGCAGCGGGTGGAAGAGCTGCCGGTCAACTACAAGGGCCTGCTGGCGCTGGAAGGCGAGCGGCTCACCGCGAGCCTGTTCGAGCGCTATGCCGCGCGTGATTCGGCCATCCAACAGCAACAGAATCTGTTGGTGCGCACGTTCGCCTTGCTGAGCCCCACGGTTGCGCTGCGCGAGCTGTCGATGACGCTGGCAGAAACCGACCTGCGTGCGCACGAGCGGTTTCTCGCCCAGGCCGAGCATTACCGCTACACGCTGGTGCAGCAGCTCAACCAGCTGCAGGCCGATGCGGTAAGCATGGCCGACGACACCGCGCAGGATGCCGGTGCCGACCAACGCAAGCGCATCTCCTCCGCGCATTGGCATGCGATCCCGGTGTTCGCATTCCAGCCGCCGGCCACCACCGAGGTATTGCGCGCCGCGGGCGCGGCGCTCGGCTTGGTCGGTGCCTGGCTGCTGGCGGCGCTGTGCATGCTGGTGGTGGCCGGCCGGCGTGTGGGAGTGGCGCGCTGATGCTGCTGTGGAAATACGAACTGCTGCTGTTGCTGCGCGCACGCGCCGCGCTGGCCGGCTTGCTGTTGCTGGCGGTGTTGACCGTGTGCAGCCTGCTCTCCGGCCAGCACCTCATCGCTGCGCAACGCGCCAACATCGCGCGCATTGCAGCGCTGCAGCAGGAGGACATCGCAGCGGTGCAGGACTATGTGGCGCGCTCCAACGACGCCGGCAGCGCGGCCTACTACAGCTTTCATCCGACCTGGGATGTGCCCACACCACTGGCATTTGCCGCGGTGGGCATGCGCGATGTCTCGCCGTACATCCTGCGTGTCCGCGCGCTGGGCCTGGAAGCGCAGATCCACGATGGCGACAGCTACAACCCGGAGCTGGCATTGGCCGGGCGCTTCGACTACGCCTTCGTGCTGGTGTTCCTGCTGCCGTTGTTCGTGATCGCGCTGCTGTTCGATCTGCGCTCGGGCGAGCGCGAGGCCGGGCGTGCCCGCATGCTCGCCGCATTGCCGGGTGCGGGCACGGCGTTGCTGGTGCGGCGCGTGGCGGTGCGTGCCGCTGCGGTGCTGGTGTGTCTGAGTGTGCCGTTTGTGATTGCCGCAACCTTCAATGCGGTGCCGCTGCTGCAACAGCTCGCGGTGCTGGCAATGACCTGCGCCTATCTGCTGTTCTGGGTGCTGCTGGCGGTGCTGGTCGGGCGTCTGCAGTGGCGCCCCGCCGCGCATGCCACCGCCCTGGCGACCTGCTGGGTGGTGCTGGCGCTGGTCGCACCGGCGTTGGCGCATGTGGCGATCAATCAGGCAGTGCCGGTCAACCAAGGCAGCGAGATCGCGCGGCTGCAGCGCGAGGCGGTCAACCACGCCTGGGACATTCCGCGCCAGCACACCATGCGGGCCTTCTACGCGCAGAACCCGCAGTGGGCGGACTCGGCGCCGCTGACCGGCGCGTTCCACTACAAGTGGTATTTCGCCTTCCACGAAAACGGCGACCAACAGGTGGCCCCGCAGGTCGGGGCGTATCGCCAAGGTTTGCAGCGGCGCGAGGCACTGGCGCAGCGCGTGGCCAGCGTGTTGCCGCCGGTGGCGTTGCAGGCTGCATTGACGCGCCTGGCAGGCACCGATCTGCGCGCGCAACTGGCGTACCAGGACCGCATCCGCGCCTACCACCAGGCACTGCGGACGTTCTATTACGGCTATCTGTTCCGCGACCGCCCGTTTACGCGCGAGGACTTCGGGCGCGCGCCACGTTTCGATGCAAGCGCCGATCCTGCGTCATAGCGGCAGCTGCGATTCACCCTCCGCCTTCGTTGTCCACGCTGCGTCGCTGGCTGACGACACCGACTGGCGACAGTCGCCCCTGCGCGTTTGATGGACCGCGCCAGCGCCGGTCGGGCGGATGCGAACGACCCGCGCACTGGCTGCGATCATGCCGGACACCTGCGCCAGGCGGGTTTCAGCCAACGGCCGTGTGCGTGCAGCGCCAGCGCGACTGACCGGTCGCGCTAGCTGCGCCGCGTGGACGGACGCTTGCTGCGCTTCTTGCCCGGCGCCACCGGCGCGGCATCCTCGCTGGCCAACGCGCCACCGCTGTGCAGCTGTTCCAGCCACGACAGCGCGTCGACATAGCCGAGGAAGTGCTGCAGATAGCCCGGTGAGCACTCGCGCATCAGGCTGATGCAGCGATGCACCAGCACGCTGGAATTGAGCGGGCCGGCGTCCTTGGGGGCATCCTGCAGCGACTGCCGCACCTGGCTGGCGGTGCGCACCGTGGTCCAGGTGCGGCGAAAATCCTCCAGCGCCGGCAGCTCGGGGAACTGCGTGGCATCGGCGCTGGCGGTCTTTCTGCTGTCCACTTCCATCAACGCGGCGTGGCCTGCCATCCGGTCGGCTAACGCGCCAAGCGCGCTGCGTTGCGACGGCTGTGCGGCAGCGCTGGCGACGCGGCGGCGCGCGGCCTGCTTCACCGTCGCCGCGTACGCATCGACCAGCTTGCCCAGCTTTTCTTCCAGTACCTCGCGCACCGGCTCGGCCTGTGTGCCGGCACGCGCGGCCAGCGTTTCCATCAGGTGGAAACGCACCGGATCCAACTGGTCGGCGCCCTGGCTGCGCCAGCGCTGCAGGCGCGCGTGCGCGGATGTCGCCTGCGTGCTCATCGCGTGCCTGTGGCCGCTGTCGGCTTGGCGGCAGAAGACGCACGCGAGGTGGACGGGCGCGCAATCGGTGCGATCTCCACACGGCGGTTCCTGGCGCGGCGCGTTTCATCGGCATTGGAATCCACCGGCTGTTGCGAGCCGAAGGCCGCGGCAAACACCGATGCTGCGGGCACGCCTTCGGCGATCAATGCACGCGTCACCGTGAGTGCGCGTTGGGCCGACAGTTCCCAGTTGTCGGCGTAGCGCCGGTTGCCGCCCAGCACCGGGCGGTCGTCGGTAAAGCCGCTGACCATCAGGATCTCCTCGCGTGCCGCCAGGTATTCGGTCAACGGCGCGGCCAGCGTCTTCAGCACCTCGCGGCCTTCCGGCTGCAACTGATCGGAATTGAAGGCGAACAGCACATTGCCGCGGATGCCGATGCGGCCGTCGACCAAGGTCACCCGGCCGGCGGCCAGCGGCGCCGCCAGTGCCTGCTCCAGCGTCTTGCGGCGCTGCGCTTCGGCCTGACGCTGTTTGACCTCTTCGTCCAGGCGGCTGGATAGCTGCAGCTGCACGCCGATCACCCCGACCAGGATCAGCACGAACGCGCCCAGCAGCACCGACATCAGGTCGCCGAAGGCGGCCCAGATCGGTGTGCCCGATTCGCCGTCGATGTCGATCTCGTCGCTCATGCCGCGCTGGCCTCGCCGGCAGCGGCCTCACCGGCATCGCCGCGACCGCGATCGAGCTGGCGCAGTTCTTCGATGATCTGCTTCTGCGACAGCATGCTGAGGTCGACCACCTCGCGCGCCTGCGCCACGTAATACGCCAGTTGGTCGTCGCTGCGTGCAAGCGAGGCATCCAGTGCGCTGGCGACATGCTGCAGGCGCTCGTTGAGTTCGCTGGTGGAGCCGCTGAACAGCTGCACCGCCACGCCGAAGGCTTCGCCCAGGCTGGCCACTTCCACCGCGCTGCCGCTGACATGTGCGGCCACCGCGCCGAGCTTGCCGGTCTCGCTGCCGATCTGCTCGGTGAGCTGGGTGCCCACGCGTTGCAGCAGGTCGGCCGAGGTGGTGACCAGCGCATCGACCGCTGCGCGTTGTTCGGTGGAGGCGTGATTGACCGCGTTGAGCAAGGTGTCCAGGGTGGCGAGCAGCTTGCTGCGTTCTTCCAGCATGGCGGTGTCGCGCACCATGCTCTCGGACAGGTTCTGGCGCAGCTCGGCCACCACATCGGCGGCCGCCTTGGGCGCTTCGGAGGCGATCTGCATCAGGCGCGCCACTTCGCTGATGGTGGCACTGGCCTGTGCCTGCGCCTGCGTGGACAGCTCGCTGGCGGTGCTGGCTAGGGTGTCGCAGATCGCCTGCTGTTGCTGGGTGACGCGCTCGCCGGTGCGCTCCCACTGCGTGCTCAGGTCTGCGCTCATCGCGCTGAAGCGCTCGCTCCACAGCGCCAGGCGCTGGGTGTCGCGGGCTTCCAGTGCGGCCTGCAGCTCGGTGTGCGATTGCTGCAGGGTGCCGACCAGGGCGGCGGCATGCGCGTCGAAGCTGGCGGTGGCGGCTGCCAGTGCGCGCTGGTGCTGGTCGGCCAATGCGGCGCTGGCGTCCTGTTGCTGCGCCAGCGCGGCGCTCCAGGCGCTGGCGGTCTCGCTGCTGGACTGATCCATGCGCCTGGATACCGCATCGACCAGGGCGCTGGAGCGTGCGTCGAAGGTGCTGGCGAACTGGGTCAGGGTGCCCTGCAACTCCTGCGTCAGCGCGTGGTTTGCGCGTTGCTGTTCGGCCACTGCCGCGGTCCAGGTGGCGGCTGCAGCGGCGGTGCTGCTTTCGAAGCCGCTGCTCAGTCCATCGAGTTGCTGCTGTACGGCCTGGTGCACGCCGTCCTGCAGCGCGCTGGTCTGCTGGGCGAGCTGTGCGAGTGTGGCCTGCAATTGCGCGTTCAACGCCGCGCCTGCGCGCTGCTGCTCGGCGATCACCGCGGCCCAGTGCTCGGCCGTGGCGGCGTTGCTGCGTTCGAACCCGTCATTGAGCGCGGCCAGCTGCTGCTGCACCGCGTGGGTCACGCCGTCCTGCACCGCGATGCTGCGCTGATCGATCTGCGCCAGCGTGGTCTGCAACTGCTCGGTCAACGCGTGCTGCGCACGGTCCTGTGCAGCCAGCACGGCCTGCCAGTGCTCGGCAGCCGTCTGCGCACTGTGCTGGAAGCCGTCGTTGAGCGCATGCAACTGCTGCTGCACGGCGGTGCCGACGCCGTCCTGCACGTCAGCGGTCTGCTGTGCGATCTGCTCCAGCGTGGTCTGCAGACGCGTGTCGAGCGCTTGCTGCGCGCGTTCCTGTGCGGCGAGCGCGCTGGTCCAGTGCGCGGCCGCGGCACTGGCGCTGTGCTGGAAGCCGCTGGTGATGCCGTCCAGTTGCTGCTGCACGGCATGGGTGAGGCGCTCGTGCAAGGCGGCGGTGTCGCGCGCGATGCTGGTCATGGTCGCTTCCATCGCCGGCTGCAAGGCCGCGCCCACCGCGCGTGCGCTTTCTGCCACGCCGCTCTGCAGCGATTGCTGCATCGCCGTGGCCAGGCGCGCATACGCCGCTTCGCTCCGGGCGTGGAATTCGGCCTGCTGCGCGGCCAGGCGCTCATCGGCGGCGATGCTCTGCTGCTCGATGCTGCGCATCAGCGTCTGCAGGCGATCGATCAGCGCCGGCATCAGTGCGCTTTGCTGCTGCTGCAACTTGAACACTTCGCCACGCTGGTGCGCGTCCGAATGCGGATGCAGTTCGGAAGCGATCTTCAGGTCCAGTCGTTGCACTGCCTGCAGCCGCTCGCGCCGGCACAAGGCCGACAACAGCCCCAGCATTGCGGAGCTTGCAACGCCGGCGATCGAGGTGCCGAACGCAAACGCCAGGCCTTCCACCGGCGCGGCCAGCGAGCCGCGGATGGCCTGCAGGTCGGTGGCGCTCTGCAATGCGAAGCCGGTGCCCTTGAGCGTGGCCATCATGCCGAGCAGGGTGCCGAGCATGCCCAGCAACACCAGCAGGCCGACCAGATACGGCGTCAGCACCGGTGCCGGCAACGCCACGCGCTCGCCCTTGATGCGCAGGCGCACCGCATTGCGCAGGCTCGGATGCAGGCGCTCCAGCCATTCGCCCAGTGCCGATGGCGCGGTGGTCAATGCGGTGACGGCATCGTCCAGCGTCGCGCTGGCCTGGCGATAGCGGTACAGCTCCAGCGCGCCGGCCACATAACAGGCGCCGATCACCGCCGCGACGCAGGCGCCGAGCGGGTTGGAGCCCAGATAACCGATGCCGACCCAGCAAACCGCCAACAGGCCGACGACAAACACACACAGGTGGACGAAAGTTCTGAACATGAGGTCCCAGTTAGCGGGTACGAAGCGCTGCGAGCAGGCCTTCGATCGGGTGAAAACGGACATCCAGTTCGGCGAGCAACACGCTCTGCATGTCTTTGCGAAACACATCCAGCCAGCCGTCGGAGAGCGCGCGTGGCGCGGCCTCGCCGTCGGGTGCCGGGTTCTGCGCCTGCGCGGCATCGCGCAGGCGCTCGAAATGCGCGCCGAGCAGGTTCGGCACGTGATTCAGCAGGGTCTGCTCGCGTGGGCTCAAGGTCAGCTCCATCACCGCATCCACCTCGGCCAGCCGCGCCATCGGCGCCGATTCCAGCGCCAGCATGTCGCGCAGGCGGCCACGCAGGTCGCCGGTGGC
>CAOJBI010908453.1:0-11631 GCA_948277035.1 Euphorbia corollata | reverse complement strand
TAATTCTACCTGAACGTGATTTTTCTTATCTCGAGATGTCAGATTCCATCATCCAAACATATTTTTGTAGCATTAGGGCCCATATTACGTTATGCAATCAAACAGATATATATTAAATGATAATTGTGTATATGTTGCCATTATTGCTAAAACATTAATTTGTTTCCTTATGCTTTATATGGCAATTGGCATGTTTCAGTCTTTCATATATATGAGCAAGTTGATCATGGCTCCAACAAGAAAGTCTAGAAGTGTGAACAAGCATTTTCCGCACAGTAATGAGGCAAATTCTGATAAAAATGGGGACAGCACTACCAAAAGTAGGCAGCGGGTGAGCCTTTGGTTCTCTGTGAAGAACTATTATGTTCTGTTTGAGCGTTTTGATGTTAAAAGTACCTTTTGCATCTAGTTATAGTGCCGTATTTAATGGGCTTTATTTTTAGGTAGCCTCTAAGATTTACTGAATCGCTGATTCAAAGTTTTGGAATAACATTGTCTTTATGAACTCTTTGGTATGCACAGAAAAGGAAGTGGTCTGACATGTTAGGGCCACAATGGACCAAGGAAGAGCTAGAGCATTTCTACAAGGCTTATCGTAAGCATGGGAAAGATTGGGAGAAGGTCAGTATTCTCCACTAAACTTCATATATGATACTGGAAGGAAACTCTCTGTTCATGAAACCATGGAACCAACTTCCCCGCCATCTTACTCATCGCAAAATTTAATGCTCTAGATTCAGGGAAGTTATTTCATTGGAACCATTATCTCATGATCTTCTCATTTCCTTTATTTATTCCTTTCTGGTTCTAGATTTCTGCTGCAGTGCATGAACGATCAGTGGAAATGATAGAAGCCCTTTATACTATGAATAAGGTGACTATTGACTATTTGACTTTGACAAACACTAGTGGCAGGCAACTTGTTTTGTGAATTTCCTTGATCTGTCTGGTCAATTTTCATTATATGAAGTCATCAAAATGAGAGTTTACAGATTTTTTAAGTTTCGTTATTTGTTAAATCATTCATAGTTACCATGTGCTGAATAAAGGTATCGCTGTGCAGCTATATTGTTGAAATAATTTCTAACCTGTATTCTTAGGCTTATTTGTCCCTTCCAAAGAGCTATGCTTCTGCAGCTGGACTGATAGCAATGATGACTGACCACTACACTATTTTGGTGAGATCGAATGTCCACATATTATAATATCAACTTACTTTGTAGTTCATTTATTAAGCTAAATCTTTTGGCTCTTTATCCACTCAAGTCTACTTAATTCTTCCTCTTTTAAACATACACTAAGAAATGGTAAAATAGTCAGTATTTCAAGTACATGTACTTGAACGGTGCACTGAAATAGCTGCATGAATGTAACCTGGTTTTGATTAGGTGTCAACATAACTCATGGGTTGCATTTTGCAGGAAGATAGTGATAGTGAACAAGAATCTATTGAGCCTGTAGCGGCACCTCGAAAACCTCAAAAGCGTGCTAGAGGGACTAAGGAATTAGACGAGTCGCCAGTTCAGGATCCTATGCAGCGTCATTCAGCTGCATCAAGTTATGGATGCTTGTCAATGTTAAAGAAGAAGCGCTCTGGTATCAGGATCTCTCCCTATTATCTTCTTTCGACCTATGTGGCATGTGCATGTTTGTGTGTGTGGTTATTCATATGTATTTTCTGTTCATTAATTGGGGTTTGGAGAGTGTGATTGACTGCTCTATGCTATTCAAATGTAAATTGTTTTATAAAAAAATTGAGAACTTGTCAGTGGATGTATGGAATGTAAATTGAGCACTATACTGAGTTTTTTATATTTTACATCTTCACATGTTCACCTTTTGTTTTCCCCAATCTCAAGTTCTCATTATTATTATATTATTTACTTATATTTTCTGTTTGGATTTCTCTTAGGAAGCCGGCCTTGGACTGTGGGGAAAAGGACTCCTCGTGTCCCTGTTTCATTTAATAAAGATAGTGGAGAGAAGTTTGTTTCACCTATCCGGCAAGGTTTCAAAGGAAAGTTTGATGGACTGGATGATGATGTTGCTCATGAGATAGCATTAGTGTTGACGGAGACTTTACAAACAGCTGGTTCTCCTCAAGTCTCTCAAACACCAAACAGAAAACCAGAGGCACCGTCACCAGTTCAAAATGGAGAACATTTGGTAATTTATTTTTTCCAGCAATTGTCATTTTGATATAGCATTTAATAATGATGAACTGATTTTTCATGATGCGCAGCATGCTGAATCAGAGATGACCTCCTCGAAGTTTCGTGGCAGTGAGATGGACGATGGTGGTTGTGAATTAAGTTTGGGAAGCACAGAAGCTGATGTCGGACAATGTACTACAGATAAGGATCTCTCAAAGGGGAAGAGATTCCAGGGAAAGAAGGTGCAACGACAAGAAAGTTTAGACAATCATTTGGATGAAATTAAAGAAGCCTGTAGTGGGACAGAGGAAGGGCAGAACATCGGCGCTACAAAAGGAAAAATGGAACTGGAGGTTCTGGGCTCAAAACTTGCAAGGCCCACTAATAAGGGTCCAAGAAAAAGAAGCAAAAAGGCTCTCTTTGAAGAAGGTTTGCGAGCTATTTTGTTAAATTAATAGCTCAGTTATAGTTTTTGTCACATCGATAATTATGAACGCATTGTCCTTGATTGGATGTCCACTTGCAATATGCTTTTAACTTGACTTTTTATAATTTATCGAGTCATGCATTGCAATAATGGGAACTCTGAGCAGTTGATGAAGAGAAATGAAATCTCATTTATTATTTGCTTGTCAAATTGTGCCAACTCTTGTGTAGTATTTTTTTACTTGTCTTTTCTTCTTTCAGCTCTTTGTGTAGGTGAAGCTGATGCCTTTGATGCATTACAAGCCTTAGCAGATTTATCACTGAGGTTGCCGGAAGCACCCATGGATACTGGTAAGCAGTAGATGGATTGATAAAATAGGTTATAGAAATACCAATTTGTGACACATGTGTCTCTCTGCAACTCGTTTTCGAAATATTTGGTGGATGTGATGCTATATGGCTAGCATGAGATTAAGGCTTGGTTGATTGAATGATTGATTTCACAGTACTAAATTTGAATTAGAGTACTAGACATCTTACCTCTTCCTTGTTGTATAACAGTATAAGGCTTTGCATTGTGTGATAGGCCCAAAAGTTAGAATAAATTATTTTCAGTAATACCTTCTGTATCCATGTTATAAGCAAACATAATTTACTAGCATATATAGTCTTTTTTACATTAGCTCATTGAAATGACTCGTCGTTAATGTTCATTTACTATTGTAGTGTTTTTTTAACTAGGCTATTTCTTTCACTTATCCTACCTTTTCACCATTGTAGTAATTATAAAATTATCATGATATTATGATTGCCATATATGTTTTGTTGAGAATCTGCAAGAGATTTTGTTTGTTGTTATTGGTAGCTTAGTATCTACTTATATGCCAATTTTGGATATATAATAAAGTCGATAATTGTGAACATCCATATGCAACCACAAAAAGTACCTTTTGAGGTTAAAGGCATTTCATTAATATAAGGAGCATTTTATGCTCATAGCCAAGCAACGTGGGATCCAACACACCCCCTTACAGCTAAATTTTATGGTGCATGAAATTTCATTGGATGCCACAACCCCATCATCTCATTAGGGTCAATTGGATATGGTCCCAACAATGCACAGCCAATTCTAATGCCATGTCATGGGACCGTTTAACCCAAAAGCTCTAATAGATAAAGACCTGATCATAAATCTTATATTATTCCGAACACCCCCTTGCATGTGAATGCCATTTGAGCTGGAAGAGGGTACAAAACATGGTCACTCTACCATGTGTTTGACTTTAAATTCAACAATTAGAGCTGTTCGGATTCAAACCCTGGAAATCTAGATCCAAAAAGCTTTCATATCATGTAATCATTTAAATATAACTCCAAAAGGTACCTTTAAGGTTAAGATGCCTTCATCAATGTAAGGAGCATTTTATGCTCATAGACAAGCAATGTGAGATTACAACTATAATGACACTGACAAAAGGTCTTAATTATAGTTGTCTTGGGTTCTTTTAAGCTATTTTTCTTAAGCATTTATGTTTATTTTGTAATCATTTAGTTTAGGTGTGATTTACTCACTCGTTGAACGGAAATATTTACAGTAATTATGATACTGTTTCACATGCCAAATTTATATAAATTTTGTAGTCTGTCCCACCATGGCTTGACCATATTCTAGAATGCAGTGACATATTTAGTTATTATTAAATATGGCGTAGTTTTGTACTACTGCAGATGGCATATAGTCTCCAGAAAGAAAACTTGGTTTCGATTCTGATAACTGTGTATCCTATTTCCTTACTAGTGCTGTGGGTTAAAATTGGAAAATACAGCTAAAAACTGGTTACCTTGTTTTCTTGTGTCTCCACCATAATTTACAAAATCTCCATCTGGTCTATTTCCAACTTAATAATAATGCCCCATTACTCTTAGTATTTTATGCACTTTAGAATTAAAGTAATGATTGATGAACTTGTGAAACCAAGTGGATATTGTTATATCATATATGTGATATTCTCAAGATTCTTCTGAAGAAATTTGTGATGCAAATATTAACATCTGTTTGAGTCTTGTTTTTTTCGAGCTTTAGTGGTCTAAGGTATATAATGTATTTGAGAAAATTAATCATGTCTTATATAATTTTGCGCTATTAAGCAATTGAGATTTAATTTTGATCAACTCTGTGTCTACTAGAGTCATCTGTTCATGTTGAGAAGCAAAAATCTGGAATTGTTGCCAAGTTCAAATTGAAATCAAGTCATTCAACTGCTGATATTAAAATTTCTTCCCCAAATACAACTAAGCAAGGAAAAGTTGTGTCTCACAATGCCGATTCTTCTCCAGAAGTGAAAGATTCCTATCAAAGTAATGCTACGATAAGGAAAAGGAGAAAGAAGTCCTTGCCATCTAAGGTAAGGATCTTTTTTTTAGTATGTAAATTATTTTATTTATCAATTATAAATTATCTCAAATTGTGATATATTCTTATTCTCATGAATTAGTATCTATCATATGATCTTTAATGAATTGCAGAATTTTGAAAACGAAGCGCATTCTGAAAGTCATTTGGGTGAATCTCAGTGGGTTGAGGTGCATGTTTCTCATTTTAAATGCTTTAATTTTGAGCACATATTAATTTTCAGGATATCTACGTTAATGAATGCATGAATGCTGGTGTTCGATTAAATTGCAGTTAATATTATACTGCTGGTACGACTATTTTGGATCGATCTGCAATCATATTTTTCACAGTAGCCTATGACTTACAAAGTTTTGAATGAATATTATGATTAATATGAGCTCTATTTTGTTGCAATTTTAATGTCATTTGTAAAGATAAGCACACTCAAGCTTTACCTGGGAAATTTTGGTTTCTGTGGACACTTGCGTACACTCTTGTTGCTGGGCTCCATTGTTGACTTTATCCTTCTTCTCTAATTTTGGGTGCAGGCTGTTGATGATTTTAGTGACATGGTGAAACAAGCTAAAAGTTCTGCAGATCCCAGACACCAAAAAAAACTGAAATCAATAAAAGCTCCAGAAAATACCTCCAGGACCGAGCATGTAAGAGAGTTGGATGAGACATTTCCATCTTCCATTCAGGTTTTGTACTCAAACCAAATCAACCTACCTACCAAAGTGAGGAGTAGTCGTAAAATAAGTTCACCAAAACCATTGGTTGATAAAGATGCTCCTTCCAAGGATGTTATAAATAGCCTATACAACAATACTATTCCTATGTCTGATGACAGCAAATTCAATCATAAGGTTAGAAGCTTTTTAGCCTATTGACATTTCCGTGTATATTATTTTTGAACCTTGATTATCTTTGACTTATTTAAGTTTGTCTGGTCATTTTAGAAAAACGTTTCTAATTGCCTTTGTCGGTATCAAGTTCGGAGATGGTGTGTTTTTGAGTGGTTCTATAGTGCTATTGATTACCCATGGTTTGCCAAAAGGGAGTTTGTGGAATACCTAGATCATGTTGGATTGGGACATATTACGAGGCTATCCCGTGTTGAATGGGGTGTTATAAGGAGGTATGTGGATCTCTTGGATGCTTGCTTGATAACAATATTCTTATAGACTCTGTAAATAATGTCTACCGTAAAACTTTCATTCACAGTTTCTTTCGAATGCAGTTCCCTAGGTAAGCCACGGAGATTTTCAGTGCAGTTTCTGAAGGAAGAAAAAGAGAAGCTTAATCAATATCGGGAATCTGTCAGAAAACATTATGCAGAACTTCGTAGTGGTACCAGGGATGGACTTCCGACTGATTTGGCTAGGCCCTTATCTGTTGGACAACGTATTATCGCTCTGCATCCAAGAACAAGGGAAATTCATGATGGCAGTGTATTAACTGTTGATCATAACAGGTGCCGAGTTCAGTTTGATCAGCCAGAACTGGGGGTTGAATTTGTCCTGGTAATTTTTTTTATGAAATATTTATTTCAGAAGCTCAGAGTAACATTAAAATCTCCACCTTTGATTTGATGGTGAAATTTACCTTGTTGACTTTGATGTGAGAAGTATCATGGGTGTAGCTTTCTATTATACAAGCTCAGGGAATTTATATAAATCCAAATGCTTCGTCCACTTATCAAGGTCAAGTACTGGCCCGGTGGATCCATAAGAAGTATTTTATTTTTTTCTTTACAGCTGCAAGATTTATATGATGCTTTGAGTTTCATTGTATCTTCTCCTTTCACAAAATGAAGTCATCGTCATATTCTAGTTGCAAAGCAGCTATAGCTATATCTGTTTTCAACAACTAAGCATGTAATACTGACACATCACTTCACATTTTTTAATACTGGCATCCAAAAAGGGTTTATTATGTCATTCTAGGCTTTATTTTGTCTTTGTTAGTAAATTGTGAGACCACTTAACGTTCTTTGTTATGATATCTTGGAGGAACATTGTATCATGAGGATGTTAGGAAAATATTTTTACATTACCATTACATGTGTATTTTTGTTATCAAGTTTGTTTTGCATTCTCAGCCCTCTTATGTGCTTTGATGAGAAATTTGTTAATGATTTTCTTTTTCTGTTTTGATTTGATAATGTTACTTATTGTTTTGAATGCCACAGTAATACATTTGCTGTTGCAGGATGTTGATTGTATGCCAATAAACCCATTAGAAAATTTGCCTACATCTATTACCGGGCACAATAACAAATTAATTGGGAACTTAAATGGCCTCAAAATGAATAGAAAGCCAATCGAAATGAAGATGGAAGGAAACATAAAATTTGCACCATGTGAAAATATGGAGAATACATGTAGTCGTCAACATACTTGCCCATCAACAATTCATGCCGGCGATTTGTTACAGCATGCTAAGGTTTGTAATCTATAGAAAATTTAGTATGTTTATAATATTCTTGATATCTAGTACATCAGTTGATATCATGACCAAGAGCAACAGAATTATTTGATGCTGAATAATATGAAGGATTGTTTCAATTATACCTTCGCTGATATGCTATTCACAAAAAGTCCTCACTTCTTAGATAGAGATGTCTATTGATTGTCTTTGTAAATGGTGTATACCTACTTAAGGATAAAATGTGCTGCATGAGTTTATTTTTCGATTGGGTCTGTTACCTATGCGACTTAGAATATTTCCCTGGGCAAGCCTTTACAATATTAACTCTGATAGGCATTGAGAAGTTAGAGAACAGATGCTCCTAGATATCTTTGTTAGATGCCTGCATATTTCCTTGTTGCATTATGGCTTTCGACCTAAAGAATGTACTGGATTTATATCAAAGATTATTTACACAAATACTTGTCTACTTTGGAATTGATGAAAATCTTTGCTTGTTAAAAAGCCGTTTATTTCTCCGATAAGCTTATGCTCATTATATCAGCTCCTCATGGGATTCAAAGACTACCAAAACTTTTTGTTTTTATCGCAGGGGAATTCAGCAAATCCAAATGCACAAACAAGCATTGAGTTGGATGATGTTGCTGTTAACCAACAGGCAGCGAATGCTCAACCAATTATCCTTGCACACATCCAAGCAAAAGAAGCTGATATTGCAGCTCTTTCTGAATTGACGCGTGCTCTTGACAAGAAGGTTGCATTTCTTGCTTAGCTACATATAAGTGCATTGTTGTGATTAGCTAAAACACTCATGTACAAATTGCAAATTTTCCACTTTGCATGGCTGTTACTTAACGCAGTAGTAATGTGTGCAAAACCATTTTCGTAACAATCTGGTTTCAAGGAAAAGCTAATACACGTTTGTACTTGCAGGAAGCTGTGGTTTCGGAGTTGAAGCGCATGAATGATGAGGTTGAAAATCAAAAGGACGGAGATAACTCTCTAAAGGATTCTGAATCTTTTAAGAAGCACTATGCTGCAGTACTTCTGCAGTTGAATGAAATCAATGAACAGGCATGCCTAACGAATCCATTTGAAAACATTTCAGGCTGTCCTTGTCATTTACTATCAATTGCTTTGTTTGACATAACTTCTCTGTCTAGGTTTCTTTCGCTCTGTTTTGCTTGAGGCAGCGCAACACGTATCAAGGGAACAAACCATATATGTGGTTGAAACCCGTGGTTGCAGTTGGTGATCCAGTTGGTCATTGTACTTCTTTTGACCAGTCTACAGATGAGACTCAAGAATTAGGATCTCATGTGGCTGACATTGTTGAAAGCTCAAGGGCTAAAGCTCAGACAATGGTTGACGCAGCTATGCAGGTACAATTATCTCTTTAACTCACTGTTCTGTGATTTTGATTATTTCGTGTCACTAGAAGTACTAGTTACCGTATAAAAATTATATATAAGTAGGCGTTGGAAATTTTCTATGGCACAACAGTCATCTGGCGAAGACTAATGCCATAATTAGCACCTTTTGAATGGAGGCACGACTTGTTCGAGTCCCAAAATCGAGATCAATCTAACATTTACTATGTCAGGCAATGTCATCACTGAAAAGGGAAGGAAGTAGCATGGAGAGTATGGAGGAGGCAATAGATTTTGTAAATAATCAGCTTTCAGTAGATGATTTAAACGCCCCGTTCATGCAATCATCTGCTTCTGCAACTTCAGTTCATATCGTTCAATCTTCTCAGGAGCAGTCAACTAGCGATCATACTCCTGATGTTGATTTGAACCAAAACGATGCAAAAATCCCTTCGCAACTCATTACGCAGTGTGTCGCCACTTTGTTTATGATTCAGGTACGTTGATACTTAAAGAGCCTTTTGCCTAGAAAACTTGTAAATTCGAGTCCTGATTATTTGCACTAAACGAAATGCAGAAATGTACAGAACGACAGTTTCCACCGAGCGATGTTGCCCAGGTACTAGATTCTGCAGTTTCGTATTTGAAGCCATATTGTTCGCATAACCTTCCAGTTTATGCTGATATTCAGAAATGCATGGGAATTATTCGGAATCAGATTCTCGCACTAATCCCCATTTAGATTCTCTAGTCATCTTTCAATTCTCTTAGAGTTCTCCTATATATGTTGTGTGTTAGCTTTTTTACGGGAACATGTTCCTGTAATTGTACAACAACATACCATGGGTTCTTTTCATTCATTAAGTTGTAATGTAAATTTTCATTGTCTTCAATACAAAATAAGCATCAGTTATTCTTGGTGGGTACAACGATGGAAATTCCTGGATGGATGAAATACTAAGTTCAGTTTGTTTCTTTACTATTTACTTCATTAAACACCATTCGAATTCGAAATGACTAATAATAGTTGAACAAAAACTTGATCATGTCACTTCTAGTTAAACATCCAGTTTGTATAAATGAAAACAAAATTCCTAAATTTAAGAGGCTTATAGAAAGAATTTCGTGATTCATTGATGAAATCAGACCTTTGTCACATGATAAGGTATAATCGTATCTTCAAGAAGCATCGGAAACACATTGATGGTCATAACTTCAACTTCTTTTTAGGCTTTTTATCATCCACAATCTGCAGCAGAAAGAACAGTTACAAATCAGGAATTTCACCCAATAATAACATGCAAAACCAAATGTGGTAAGACCTTTTGTTTTTTGTTCTTCTTCTGCTTCCTTTTCTTCTTGTGTTTCTTCAGCGAAAGTTTTTCCATGTTTCCTTCATCAGCCGAATCCTGCAAAATTTTGAACAAAGTTGAAATTGCATATCTACAGTCCAAGATATGATAGGAATGCTAAAACCCAAACACCTCTGAGTCTCCAAATGAAGCAACATGGTGAACAATTCTTCCAGCTTTCGAAGTGCCGCCTGATACACAAAAATTTTGGCAAATTCGAAATCTCATGAAAATGTAAGAAGCAAATCAAACCACAGATTGCACTAAATTGGGAAATCAAACTCTCAAACAAAACAGACAATTAAATAAGGTTTTTGCCAAGAATACTTAATAATTTAACCAACAAATGTAGCATAAGCTACTCATTGCTAAAACTACTAAGTTCAACCTCAAGAATTTAAAGGTTGGTGATAGCTCAGTACTTGTTGATGAAACTGTTCAGAGCTGCATAAAAAAACTAGTATAGAGGAGATAGAATGCGACACATTAAAGCAGTGAAAACAACCGTCAGCACATTCTAGATCTAAAACCATTATTTGGATGATAATTACCGGGTTCTATGAATTGCATCTGACTGTAATTAAATGAAATTTAGAAAAGCAGTGGAATTTAAATGAGAAAACAAATAAAACAACAACTAGTAGCATAAGATAGTCATTGCTTATCCGTACAAGTACCTGAAACTGCTCGTAACTAGATCAAAGACTTAAAACTCACACAAACGAGATTAAATTTGACACATCAAACCAACATGATAATAGACATACTAGATCTAAAAACTTCTATTGAATAAGAAATTCTATGTTCTACAGGATGCAATCAAATGAAATTTAGTAAAACAATGAGCCAAGAATTTATGAACATGAATAATTTACAAACAATGATTCATGAACTCAAGAAAACTCTCACACAAGCAGTTCAAATTCCCAAATTTCTCACATGAAATAGTTTCAGAGACGCACAATAAAAACCTTGCAAACATAAACAGCAAAAAAAACAGAAGTTCCGAATCGTGCTTACTTGATTGGTTTTAAAAAATCAATAGAGAGAGATGCGCAACAAAGTAAAATACAAAATATGAAGAATATACAATTACTGGAAGAGACAGAATCCTTGGCTTTTCTAACGGCAGATTCAACAAGATCGGGATCAATGGAGGAAAAGGCATTAGGATCTTGAAGCTTTCTCTCTAAAAACCTAGCCAGGGCCGCAGCCTTGTTGGTCTTCAACGGTCCACCGGGGTGAGCCAATCTGTACAATGAGTTAGGCAAAGAAACCAAAATTGAGGAGAAGGTTGAGTAGAAGAACGGAATTAGGGTTTTTGATAATGGAAAGACTTAAACCTGGCTTGATGAGAGCGGGAAGACGATGGAGGAGGAAGAGGAGCGAATTTGCTTCCTCTAAGAGCCCTTCTTTCTTCTTCACTTAACCCTTCCAATTCCGACATCGTTAGTCAAATCGAATCGACTTTCTATTTCCTCCTTTTTAGAAAAAATTTCTCTGTT
>CAOJBI010907068.1:0-14191 GCA_948277035.1 Euphorbia corollata | reverse complement strand
GCAGGTTAGAGCGTGAGACGGAGCAATAATAGGATTCCAAATGCACTTGATATCGTTGTTCAACTCAGAACGGGGACAAATGGATTTGTAAAAATGTTTAACGGTGAAGATGCCCGAACTACCCGGCCTCCAAACACAAAGATCCCTCTCAGATTCAGTTATATTAATCTCGGCAACGGCCTCTTGAATGCTATTCGATAAATCAGGAATGTCAGCCCATCCTTCGGAAGAAAGAAAATCAGCTACCGTCTCAACGCTATGTAAATAATCTTGTCTTTGCAGGCCGATTTGGGTAGCAAGAGGGGGAATAATCCATTCTGAGTTCCAAAGATTCAATTTAGAATTCGGCCTAATAAACCATTTTATACCATTCGATAGTTTATCACGTCAGTTTGGGTCTTGTACTCACGACCCTCTTTTCGTTTACGTGTAGGGAGGAAAATATCTGCTTTGGACGGTTGTTTCCCATTGTCATTTGCGAGCACCTAACCAATGAAGGAAAACAATAAAACTATACTAGCAGAAAGAATGAAAGAAACTAAATGAAATAATAATCCGTGCAAAAGAAATTATGCTCTCGAAAAGTAATTGAGTCATTTGAATTATGAATATAATCCGTGTAAAAGAATGTCATATGATCAGCTAAATGAATAATATATATATTATTAGAACAACAAAATAAACAAAGGCTATATAGAGCATCCAAAAAGCTATTTCCCCCCGAAATTTCATGAACAACATCAAATTTGCAATTATGTATGGGCCAATATTCTAATTTTATTCCAGGATTATCAGAGATTCCAATTATTGTAGATAGTAAGTTTTGATAAGTTGAACTCACGTTTCTGACCTTGTGTACCACCCTCATATATTTACAACACAGTAATTGTAATGTACTATAACTCGAAAGAGGGAATCCCATTGCTTGACTTGGCATTTTATGCTTCTTTTCTCATTCCTATAAGCTCTAATTAGAATATCGTATGATAAGAACATACTTCTCAGACTAATAGACCCGACTTCTAATTCTTTCTTACTGGAGAAAGCCACATCTTATCCTAGTAGGGATAGAGAAGGAGTACTTTAAGCAAAGCGAAATGCTGCTACTTTAGCTACTGTATCTATACGCTTAACACAGGGAAGTCTTGTTCTAAAAATTCCTTTTCACTAGCCTGGTTTCTTAGTTCAAAAGGAATTGGGTAAGTAGGTAAGTCAAAATCTGACACCAACCATACATAAAAACATCTTGTTACTAGTCTTTCGTGTGGTAGATAGCATAGCCCCTAACTGTGGAAGATAGCATAGCTAGCCCCACTACTAACCTAGCAAGCAGGCATTGTAAAAGGAGAAAATAAAATGATGGCAATCCATACCAATTTATTACTTATTTGTGAAAAAAGCCTTGGCCCAGCTGTGTGAGTTTCAGATATTGCATTCCGAGCTGCAGCATTTTTCTCGGCCAAATCCTTCAAAATAAGTGCAACCAAAAAGTATGCAAATGAGGAAAAGTGGAATACAACAGAATCTTTGATTAGAACGGGAGAGATATGAAAATGCGAACCTGATCTTTTGGATCGCTCCAATACTTCAACAAGTGGTTGAACTCTTCAACAGGGACATCATTTGGTCTGTGTTGCAGCCTCTCTTCATCAGTCTCATAGGGTTTGTAATGCTTTTTCTTTATAGTAGCTTTGCGGCCTTTCCAAGAATAGCGCAATGTCCTCATTACCCATGATTTTCCCTCTTCGGGGATTATATATTTTTCCTAAAAACAAATAAAGCAGGAATCAGCAAAACTCCATTTGTTGTCTATTAATTGTGCGTTTTATCAAGAAATTTTCTATGACCCATGTAACATATTTTCTTACTATGTTTCAAGTAAGTTGAAGTGGTCTCGTAATTGCATGATATACAGGCTAGAGTCCCCCTTGTCTTCCAACCTTTTAACATTGCACTTCCTGGATAGTCACTAATGGTCCATAAGACACTTGCATGCAACATAAATCTCTCATCAGTCAAAGCATCATAACTTTCCAACCCGACGTTCCATAACTCTTTCAACTCTTATATTAGGGGCTGCATATACACATCAATGTTGTTTCCAGGAGAAGTTGGACCTGGAATTAGAGTCGAAAGAATCAAATTTTCTGCTTTCATCGATAACCAAGGGGGCAGGTTGTAATTAATCAAAATAATAGGCCATGTACTATGACTTATACTCATTGTACGAAAAGGATTGAACCCATCAGATGCTAAACCCAGTCTGACATTTCGTATTTCATATGCGAAATGAGGATAGTTGGTGTCCATTCTTTTCCACGCCTCGCCATCAGCTGGATGTCTTAGCTTCCCATCATTTTTTCGTTCTACTGCATGCCATCTCATAAGTTGTGAAGATTCTTTGGACATAAACAACCTTTGCAACCTTGGTCGTAGTGGAAAATAACGCATTACCTTTGCTGGAATTTTCGGGCTGTTTTGTTCACAAGCCTTATTCACACCAACATTGTCTGTTTCCATTCCTTTCCATCGAGATAGACCGCAACTTTCACATACCTCTTTGTCTTCATTCACCCTCCAATATAACATGCAGTCGTTGGGGCAAGCATGAATTTTTTGGTAGTCAAGTCCTAAATCTTTGATGCTATTCTTTGCATCAAGAAAAGATTTTGAAATAGTAGCAAAGGGGAAAGCTGCTCTTAATACAACTAGCAAAGCAGTGAAAAAGGCCTCACTAACTCCATGAATACACTTGAGAAGGTAAAGTTGAACTATGAAACTTAAACAGGAAAAGTCCTTGCAGCCAGGATATAAGGGTTGTTTGCCCTCATCCATGAGTCGATAAAACTTCCGTGCATCCGCATTCATCCTTTTTCGAAGTCCTTCATTTGTTTCTTCCAAATTGGCCACGTCCGGATAAGTTGCACGTAACATTGCATCAATATCATCTCCAAGCGGCATATTATTATCACAATCCATATCATTTAGATTGTTGTATGAATCTATGCAAGAAACATCATAGATCAATGGGGCATGATGAGGAGATGCGCCATTGCAAATGAGATGATCGAAGATGACATTACGATAATGCCATTGACCGTTTTTACATTGTTTGCAAGGGCACCTCAATTCATCTCCAACGAAGTAATTGTAGTCGAATGCATTCTTAAGAAACGCATTCACTCCATTGATGTAACCTTCACTGTATTTTGGAAGGTTAAGCCACATTGGATCTTCTTACTACATTAAAACAAAATTAATAAACACATGTCCCATGTATATTAATCATGTATATCTTGGTAATTTTTCGAAATTGAAACACAAATTTAATATTAACTATATGTAAAATACACTAATTAATGACAAAACTAGGGAACAAAGAAATATATATATATAATTCAAGTTTCTGGAACATAACTAGAAAAGGTATACTTATAATCATCTAAAATCAGCAAAATCAATAATAGGCCAGCTGAATATCTTTTAATTACAGCAAAATTGAAAACTAAAAAATTAAAATTTGGAACATGAACTTTGGAGATGTTTGGGTCGGAGCTATATACAAACATGGCAGTCTAACAAACATGGCAGTAAAATAAATAAAGGAAAAAGATAAAATAAAGGATGCTCAATGATTTTAAACAAATTAATAAAAGAAGATTAAAACTTAAAAGTACTAGAAGAAGCCAAAAAGAGGCTGCCAAATAGCAAGCAAAATTTGTGAATGACTACTGATTTAGAAATGAACTACCAACATGAGATCCCAAGTAGCACAAGTTTAACATATCTGTAACTTTCCATCCGGTTCATGAGATCCCAAGTAGCACAAGTTTCATGTATATTCAATTCATTATACTTTTTTAAAATTTCTGTTATTAACTAAAAAAACACAGAACATCATTATCACATTATCTAAGATTTTAAAGCAATCAGCTTTTAGTTGCTTATACACACAAGCAGAACCGTGTTAAAACTGTCAAAGCAAATGCTCTATTATTGTCATGAACAATTATAAGTCCCTCATTTAACTTAGAATTTGGTATGATCTAAATTTTCTTTGACAAGATCCCCAAATTTATTAATATTTGGCTCCTAAATATTTTGCTATATTCAAATGGTTTTGTTATTTGTAAATTTAATGTTTGAAACGGAAAATTTTAAAAAGTTAACTAACCGAACAACCTGCTAATATAAAATAAAAAACGAAATTGTGGGTATATGTATATGTATTTAATTAAAGCTGAATTGGAATTTTTTCAGATACTCTACGTATTATCTCAACTGAGCACCATATGAAATTGTGGGTTATCAATGAGTGATGTATGTACCCAAAATGGTATACAGGAAATAAATGCAATAAATGTCATCATAACTGCCCTTCACCTTGAAAATCAAGCTTCCAAAGCACTTAAATGCCTACTACTTTACCATGTATAAAATAATGTTAATTATGATAGAAAATGGACAATTGCCTACCTTTGATTATGAATTTGAATGATGATGTGGACATTACTCCATAACTTGCAATCCAAATGGCATTACCAAAAATAAACACACCAACTAACCATCCAACAAATTAAGCTCTTTGCCTCCTTGGGTAGGCAAAAGGAATTATGATAGTGCTTCCTTTTTAGGCCAACTCTAATTGATAAGGATACTCTTGCTTTTGTGCATTTTATGTGGCTTGCCCCTTTCCAAATGGCCTGCCCTTCTCATCTTTACTTTACGACAAAAAAAAATTACATGGTTCTAATAAAAGAAAAACCCATGTTTGATCACTTTTGATTTCATAATTATGTGTTTGAAAAAGTTTTTTTTTTCAGTTTCTGTACGTTTTCTTTAAAAACTATGCTATCCTGTAAAAATACGAATACAACAAAACCCCACTTACCCTAGATCCATTTGTTCTTAATTCATGGGCAGGTGCAACAACCTATAAAGGTGCCACTAAACCTAGCCAATACTCGGCCCTTTTCATCTTATTTATAAGTCGTAAGAGTTCGCATTCCTATAAATTTACATTAAAATAAGCACATTACAATTCAGGCATATGGATCGAAAATAACATAGCTCAAGTTTGTACCTGATACTTATCAGGCTTGGGATGGACTATGCTAAAAACGTAAAAATTCAACCCAAACTAACCTCATTGCGAAAAATTCACACTCAAACTAGTATAGCCTATCCTATATGGATCAATTATTTTAACAACTTACAATATAAACACGTTGTGTACAAAAATCAGTTTAAATATAAAGAAGAAACTGAAAATATGATCAGCAAAGAGGTTGCTTAGTTCAAACGTCCTACCTGTCCATAGCCTTGTGGAAACCATCTGGCATAGATACAACAAGCAACAAAAGGCACAATCAAAGTCTTTGTATCTCTTATTCATTCTTGAATATCTTAATTGATGGTGCTAAACCCAAACAGGGAAGGTGCAAAAAATGTGTATAGTTTAATTCAAAATGCCTAAACAATCTCTTGATAAACTTCAATAATTAACAAGAGAATATAAAAAAATATTGAGTTCATCCTAATTCACTTGATTGCAACAGATGAAATAGTGGCAAAGAAGTTATTGTTTAGTCTCTGGTTCCTGAGGTTTCCTCGGGCATGCAATACAGGACTTGCAATCTGTAGGTGAGATGTTGTCAGAAAGATTAATACGTAGAGTTTGTTGCTTCTCATCTTTACCGGGAACATGAAGGAGAGCTTCCATTATTAGGATTTCCCATTTGCGAGGAAGAAAAAACCAAAACCACTCATCCTCTGTAGAAGAATTGGCACAGTTATGAGTTTTAAGAGCATTTCAACAGCATCAGTCATATTATCTACAAACTTCATCAGACTAAAAGACATTGTTTTTGTGGTTCAAAAATATGGAAAGCATGTTCAAATCAGATTGTTTTGCAAGGTTATGCATTTTTTGAAGAGTTGCTTCAGGTCTTTCAGATAATTTTAAATTCTGCTCTTCTAAGTTGGGTTATTGTCAGTTTGAAGCTCAAAATGCTAAATCACATAGATTTTGACTCAACTAATGCTAGAATACAATAAGCTTATGCCATTGGTCATTAAAGGGTTGAAGTGAAGTTGTTACATGCACGGTTATATGATCATGAGACGGAGCGATAAAAGATTCAATGAAAGGTTACCGATTTCTTTAGATGGCAAGTGTTATGAGCTCTCAATCATTATTCAAGCACAATTTGTATGAAAGGAAAAATAAACACAAACCTCCATCACGAACTGCCTTCAGTCGTAAGACTCCATTCCCATGTGTTCCCGACACAGGAAATGTGCAAGATACAGAATGCCTTTTCCGAGATACTGCAAGAGATGCATTGTACCATGGACCTTTAACAATTGGTTCCCCTATAGCATCTTTGACAGCCTGATTGTTAATGGCTTTTTCCATGGCTTTGCTGAAAATATTTAGGGTATAAATACTCAAGACCAAATGAAATAAAAATGTCACATAAGGCATGAATTACAAAACACTCTTCTAATTTTCATCTAGTTTCACAAAAACATGGAGCTTCCATATGCCCAAACAACTATCCGCAGAAATCAAAGCCTTCTTTGATCTCCTTATATTCAATCAAGATATATAAAAACAATGAACTATGACAGTATGTCAACCATAAGCGAATGATGAAATGCACAACCCATCCAGAAAAAAATATTTAGGACGACACATGAAATGGTCATAACTTGCTCAATAATAAACACAAGGTACAAGTCATGGATCAGGTATCAACTACACAGTGCATTGGATTAAGTAAATAAAACTGACTTTATTCGTGAATAGCTAAAAGGGCTTAAGTTGAAGTTGACAATGAATTGATTCGCTGGTTCTCAGAGTTAAGTTAATAAAAAAAACAGAAAAGAGAAAAAAAGGTTGCAACAAGAACAAGTAGCAGTTCTATGCCACATTGTTATTCTATATTATTCATTCTCAACAATCTTTCCAAGAATCCCAGCATAAACACCTCTAATCAAGGAATTAGTGAATAAACAGTAAATATAAAACTACAAACAATGAAACAAATATCAAATGAACTACATGCTAGTTAACGAATTAACGATACACGTATATGCACAACTGAGCGATCAAGACATATTTGCAATTTTGTTCCCCAGTTTCCTATCGGGGAAAATTTTCCAACAAAGAGCAAAAAAACCAATTACAGGGAAGGTAGTTGCTTGAAAGCCACTAAGAATGCGCATTTGGTTGTCCTGTTTCGATTAAGTATAATAAGTGAATATTGAATAATCACAATAAGCATGTTCTTTACCAGAATATTTCATCAAATTATTCATTTATATTGTTATTTACCCAATTCTATGTACCCATTGCATAAACCCTCAAATATCATGTGCCTCAGTTATTCAATCAATAAAAAATTATAACTTCTTAGACTCAATGACAGCACAATAAAGAAGGATGAAATGAGGTACCTGCTGCAACCTCGATAAATGGAGAGATCATCAAGAGCGCTCAAGGCAACTCCACCAGTAACAGTAATCAGCAAGAAAGAAACAGCTTTACGGCCAATTGCTTTACTCGTTTCTTCTTCCACAGGCTTCAAATTACTGAACAAAACCGTTCAAAACAAAAGAAATTCAACTCGCAGAGCCAAAAACTCATTCCAATTCTTTCAAAATCGTAACTTGCGTATTAGAAAAAACTAAATTGAAAGGTTACCTGGAAAGCTGTGATGCCGTCGAACTCCTAAAAAGGGAAACAAGCCTTTTCCCTATCATCTCGGAATCTGGAGAGGAGCTCCGGAGGTGAAATCGCGATCTCTGCCTCGGCCGTCAAAACCTCTCGCAGCCGACTTTAAATGGGTTTTAGCATATGATCGAGTCCTCTAACACACCTTTAGTAAATGTCAACAATTTGCATAATTTTTCGTGTGCCACTCCACTCCACTTTTTTTTTTTTAAGTTTACCCCGTTTACACTTCCTTCTTAACCATTAGATCAAGATCTCAATCACTCCAATTCGGATATTCAAACTTTTATAGTTAGGTTAATAGTACATTGACAACATTTTGCATCATATGGTAAAACGTTTATTATTTGTCTTTTTAAAAGCTATTTGTTAATATTAATAATGTAAAATTAAAACAATACAAATACATACATATATTTCTATTGATTTATGCTTTTTGAAAAAAGATGATGGAATACTTTATTGTTGTTATATACATTGTATATTAAATATGGATAAAATAAGAAAGAAATTATAAATCATAGCATTGAAACTTTGAAAATAATAGATATTAAAACATTTCGGAATAACTCCGAAAAATAAGATATCAAGCAAATGGGAGGAAGTGCTTTTTTATTAATAATATTAAATCGGGTGCAGATTTCCTAAAACCCGGTGGAAACAAGATATTTCCGATCATAATACATGGAGGACCAAGGTGAGATTATTTTGTGGCAAATGTCTTACCCCAGTTGGTTAAGACATGAAGCTGTGATCTTAGAGGTCACATGTTCGAGTCCACATTCGGGTGGGGTGGGGATAAGGTTTTCCTTTACTATTATTGTAGACTCAAATGAGGCAATTTTTTTTTTTAAAAAAAAGGTGAGATTATTTATTTTCGATATTGTAATAGTGTTGAAGACACTATTACAATCAAGTTTACAAAATATCCTTGAACAATCACAAACATTTTACAATAAAAGGTGGAACATAGGATTTATAAATGTTTGCTTCTTTATATTACAATCAAACAGAAATAATAGATTCAAAAACTACTATCTGAAATTCTAGTAATTAACTAGTTTTTATCGTATACACTAAGTTTTGAAGTATTGATAGGAAAAAATTTAGATGTAAATTAAAGTTGTATATTATTTATTTTAGAGGAAACTTCAAAAAAAAAAGTGTCGGATATGAGGATTTTTTTTTACAAACGAATGATTTGTGGTTTCAAAAATTTATAAAAGGAGTCTATAATATCAGAATAGTGATGTTCGTTGAATATTTCAAACAATTTAACATTCTTACAATTTAATCTTACTATTTTAAAATTATACGTCGGGATTTAAACAATTTTCGGATATTTTTATTTTTTATGATTTTTCAAAATTTGTTATCACAATTGAATTAAAAAATTACCAATTTTATCACTAATATGTATTTTATTTTTATTAGCTATCCTGCAAAATTCAAATAAAAACGAGTAAAATTACTCATTTTCGTTATATAATTTAATATTTAAAATCCTCTATTTACAAATTTTCTGAACCACAACTTTCTTTTAAACAAAATTCCATTAACCTCATTAACGATCGTAACAAATGGTATTTTTTTTTTGTAAAAGATTGCCTTTCACATGACTTTAAGAATAGACAGCAGGGTTTATTGACAGGAAATGAGGAACTCTGGACGGATCCTGGCCTAAACTCCTTCACAACCCATATATCAAAATGAAGTGCTTAAATTCAGTGCAAAAATTTTGTTGGAAATAATAGCTATTTTACAGCTCAAAAATAATTATTTACACATGAATAAAGGCATATCCCTGGTTATGGTACAACAAATTTAGTCATAGTTCGATTACCATCTTTCATCTCCAACCCAGTTATTCTTCTCCTTAGGTCCAGTCGGACCTTCTTCCCCGTAAAGCTCAATAGGCAGCTTATAAACTATATTCTCCACTGCATTCCTCAGCTTCAATGGCAATCTATTTATGATCTTGTCTACCTCATTTCTCGAATTGTACACGATTTTTGGACCCCATTCTCTCATGAACTGCAACCATTTTGGCTCAATAATCTCAGTGTTCTCTCCTAAATATTCTGCCGCAACTATTTCATACTGCCTGCTCGAATCCACAAACAACTTGCTTCGACACGCATCGTTTCTTATCCCAATCCCGAGTTTTCCAGACCCCTGTAAATAGGTCCCTGCATGAGGATAGCTAGCATGCCCGTTTTTCGATGAATAGACAATGGGTTTGTTTCCCTCTATGTACTCCAAATCATAGGCCTCCACCCATTTTCCGCCACTATGCTGAGAGAAATACACACCCCATAGCTCCCCTGTGAAGTTGCATATCCGAAGAGTGAAATGCTCCCAATCGCCCACATGCTGCCCGACCTTGCCAAGGGCGACACTTAAGAGCCCTAGTTTTAACGTCGCTGGCCCATTAAAAGGACAGAATACCCACATTACTATATCAGTGAAAGTCCCGCCTTCTGCTGGCTTAACATGAACATAAAGTTTTGAACTTTCCAAGTTCCCGCACTTGACAGCATCTCGGGTCTCATCGTTAGGCAAATCTATCCAGAATTCTCGATCATTTCCCCCACCAACTGGCAAATTCGAGCCATTTTCATCAATGGGTTCCCCTGTTGAGTTACCTGCTTTGTATAACATTGCACCATTTCTGAAGAACCAGGAAACGGAAGATGGCAAGTATATCTCGTCAGGATGAAAGAAAACTGTCGGGCCGTAGTTTTTTATGAGCGCGTGGATTTGGTCGAGATTTGGCATGCCGTGTAGTTGAGGATTCGTGTTTCTCAGGCACGAAATTTTCAGTCCATCTCCTGATGACCAGTAGCTGCAGCAAAAAAAGGTGCCAACCGAAACACCTCTCCCCAACATTCCTCTACTATTCGGCCTAATGCTCCAAATTTGAAACGGAAAAATATCAGAATGCAGATGCAGGATTCGTCGATAAGCTAGGCATTCTTCTGTCAAGTCTGCTCTAACGCACCGTGCTTCATCCAAATCAGGCTTGTGTGGGGAGTTTGTAACTAAATACCCCAGTGGCTTGTAACCTTCTGGAGGCTGAGGCAGCCAGAAATAGCCACATTTATCATAGTCATCTTCGAATCCTTCATATGAACTCCATACTAATTTATAATCTAGAGGCTTATGAAGAGCAGGCGGATTAGTACCTTTTGTTTCGGGTAAAGCCACCTCTCTAGCCACAAGAAGGAAACCTCTAAATGGCTGGTTGTTATATTGGCAATGGTGACCGAAGCAGTAGTATCCTTCGGGCAGGCTAAGAGGTTTGTAGAATGAAACACTTTTGTTTATATCCTGTGAAAGATCAAGGGTCCAAATCAACTTAAACCGGGAAATTCTAACAACTTCAATTTCTCCTAGAATTATCCTTCCAGAGGCAAATCCTTGGCCTGAAGATGAACATATAATATAAACTTTAAAGTTTCAAAAATTAAGGAGAATTCAGACAAATAAACTCTCAGCTAAACTATATTTTGCAGCATAAAGCAATTTTTTATTAATTCATTGATTGATCTCACCATTTATCCATTCCAAATCAGATAAGCACATTAAATCGGCTTAAGTGAGGGTCGATGATGACTAAACATATATGGATGCCAACCTTGCAAAGATGATAAGCATACACAACAAAACGGGAGATTGCAAGATGCTATAAGATAATTGGAAATCAAGTAGCCAAAAATCTCGCCCTATTGGGCCAGAGAATGAAAAACGAACTATCCTCCAAACAAAATATGTAATAAAATTTCGACTCAGGGGAGTGAGTGGAAGGAGTGGCAAGAGAGTGAAGACTTCACTCGAGATAAAAGAATGAAGCAGTAACACAGGCAAACAAATGCTGTAATATACTTCAAAGCAATTCACATATTCTGAGGCTAAAAAGAAATTTATTGAACTGCTGTGCAGAGAGAATGCAGAACTGAATTGAAATGACTAAGAGCAAATATGCAAGTTCACCAATTAATAGGAGGAACAAAATATTTAGACCCATATGTTTCAATTTTCTGAAACAAGGCACCCTTCTCTAAGCTATTGATTAGAAGCAAAATATGAAAGACAAAAATGAAATCATGAAAATGAAAGATTAAAAACAACAAATATAAAAAAAAAAAAACTCTAGTTAATTCTAAAGTGTAGCAGCTAAAGCCACCAAATGCAACAAAAGTGCCAATCATTTGCTTTGTACTCTAATAACAGAAAAAACAGGAAAATTCCTTCCACATGCCTCAGTTTCCTCATTAACCCAGTTAGGAAACGTAACAAAAAGATCATCATTCAAATGGGTGCATGAACAAAAGTACCAAAAATAAACGAACCCACTAATGATCTCAAATTGCAGGAGCTATAAACGAAAAACACAGAACGACCCATCAAAAGCAAAAGCAGAAAGATTGAAGCTTTAAAGGAAAATGAGAGTACCAGGAGGCCAATCAGGAAGAGGAGAAGGAAGAGAGAAGGTATCTGGTTCAGATGGCAACAAGTTGGCGATTGAATTCCACACGAAACATTCGCACCCAAACATCTCGGTACCACAATGTTCTGGGTGATTTTTCTTCAGCTTCAATTTGAAGATTAAGCAAACAAAAAAAGGGAAAACGTATAATAGTCAAGATAATCAAGTAGGCATCGATTCGGGGTTTGATTCTTAACTGGCAAGCTTAATTGTAATGTCGGTAGCTTTACATCTTTGATGGGGTTTGTATTGTTGAATATGAATAAAGCAATTTCAGGTTGTAGATTATTGTTGGCTTGAGACAACGTTTTTAGCCAAAATTATTTTTTATTTTTTTACCTAAATTGATCTCATTTCTTTTTCCAGATTGATGTTTTTTTGTTTTATTATTTATAATATGATCCACATGTTGATTTTTATTCAAATTAACATGTGGCTGGCATGCTATTAATAAAATGCACGTACCACCTTTTTATTGTGCTAAACTTGCAAACATTTACAGCTCAAGCTGATAGATATGAGTTGCTTGCTTGGTTGGCAACTTGGCATAAATCATGGACTAGTTCGAGTCATGTAAGTTGATGTTTTAAAGTTTTCATTCACAAATTTTTTTCTGTTCAAAATATTTGTTTTCTAAAGTTTTCAATACATTTATTTTCATATACCTTCCTTTTCACCATAATTTAATGGATACGTAAATAGCAAAGAGAAAATAAATGATTCAATCTTTTCTTTGTTGTAAATAATGATTTTAACGATACATTAGTACCTTTTACAGTCTTAACTAATGTAATTTTAGTATTTTTCGAATTTTCTTGAAATGACAAGTAATTAAAAATGAGTATTAAATAATTCTAGATATAGGTCTGGAGCTGAATGGTGTTAATTTTAAATGGTGCTAAATGATACTGAAAATAGATAAATTATCAATGGATTAGATGCAATGACTACGTTAATCGCATAAAACCCAAATATTACAGTTTAGAGTAAATTTCGAAAACATGTCATGTGGTTTAGATCTTTCGCAAAAAAAAAAATTCTTGTAGATTTTTTCAGGATGATTCTTGTGATTTCAAAAGTTGGTAAAAAAAGAGAACAAAAATATTTTCATTAAAAATAATAACGTTACGGAATTCATTTTAATCAATTCAAGAAATATCTATAATTCAACCATATTATTTAAGAATTATATATTAAATTTTGAGTAAGTTTTAGAAATATTTTAGTTTATTATGACTTTTGAAGCTAGCTATCATCAAACTTTAATTTTAAAAGATAATTTTACTTCTAAAAATATTCCAAAAATTATCATTAAAATGAAATTCCATGGATAAAATTACCCTTATTTATAACATAATTCAATTAATGATCTTCTTTTTTTTTTTTTGCTAATATTTTATATCACAAACATTTATTTGAAATAACAAAAAATTCCATAAAAACCATTTTATAAAACAGTCAAATCAAATCACTACAAGAAAAATCATGTTTTGCAACGGAAAGCTTGCAACGGAAAGTTTTCCGTTGCAAAGCCCTTAACTTGCAACGGAATTTGCAAGGGAAATCTCGATCCCTTGCAAATTTATTAGAATTAAATTACTGAATATGTTTGCAACGGAGATTGCAAGTGTTTTTAAATTCCGTTGCTAAATATTTGAGCGGGAAACAATAGCGGGAAATTGTGCAACGGAAATTGTAATTGTTTAATGTTTTCGTTGCAATATTTATGCAAGGGAATTAAAAGTTTAAATTGCAACTACATTTTCGTTGCAATGTAAAGGAATAAAAAAAAATTAATTAATTAAATAGTAAATAAAGTAAGATACAAATACAACTCTCTGCCTGTTCTCCTCACCCTCGCTGTCGTCCATTCGTTGGGATCCCTTTATTGAGTACATTATTCTCAGCCACCCATCGCCAGATCTCGCCACAGTCGCGCACAGCCACAGTCTAGCCACCCCTCT
>CAOJBI010904724.1:0-20003 GCA_948277035.1 Euphorbia corollata | reverse complement strand
AGTTACATACCACTTAATACGCTCCTATTGAGAAACTGGTACATAACTGGTATATACCAGTTACTTACCACTTACATACCACTTACTTTTAATTATGATAACAAATAAGTAGATATTAACAAACATTACTTGCACGATTATTAGTTTTACGTGGAATAACACTAGAAATCTTTAGTTCCAATGATCTCATAAATAAAATTCTCAAAACATTTTCAATTAACTAAACAACACTTTGTATAACTGCAAACCATAATTCTGGAATAAAACTATGATCGACATGAAACTTGGATGCCAATGCCTTGATTTAGTTTCTGTTGCTTAAAGTTTTGAATCAACATTGAAGACGTCAAAATTTTGAGCTGCAATTTCTCAATTGAAGGAGCTTGATGTTGGGGCGATGATAATTTGACGTTGGATAATCCATTGTCATAATCAATCCTATAACATGGCATTACTAGTTATACTTATATTTCAATAGCAAAAAATGGCATGCGATCTTCAGAAGCCACAACACGAGCAGCAATTGGGGCAAATTAGGGCAAATATGTGATAGTTTTTCAAGGAGCGTATTGAATGTAAAGAGAAAATTTAAATAGGGTAAATTAGTTAGGGTACAAAAGTTGGGCTGAAACTATTTCTTATTTTCAACCCATTATTATAACTTTCCCTACTTATTTATAGCAGAATAGGATTAGGAAAGTGGAGTCTCAGTGACATCGGATTATGAAACAATAAGCTTTTTGAACAAAAATTTACTTCCACGTGTTCTTGCCAAGTTGAAGAAAACATTATTTAGTAGATATTTGAATCTTGAAAGATTCAAGATCCACGATCAACTTTTATAGAATATTCAGATATGGTTATTTGATCGAAAATTATTCCTTAGTATTTACTGAGATTGTTATTTATATATTTTTTCTACACATTTTTATAGTTTGACATCCAACAAAAATAGTTATAACTTTCGATACACGACACTACTTAAATTGTAAAATGTACGGTTCATCCATAAATAAGTACAACTTGTTTGTAAAAAGTTGTATAGTTTGATATCACCTAATTGCATAGTTTGAAATCTCAGAATGTATAGTTCATACTATGAAAACTGCATAGTTCAATATTAGTACAGCCACGGTTCCTAAAAAATGTACAACTTGTTTGGAAAAAAATGTATAGTTTAAAATGCAATATATATAGTTTGATATCACTTAAAAGTATAGTGTATAAACCCAAAATGTATAGTTCATAATATGAAACTGTATAGTTTTTTATTATTATACCTGGAAACACATACTACTTGGAAAACTTAAATTAAAAGAAACAAAAATATCAATAACACCAATATCATCCAAATTCTCATAAAAAGAACAAATTGTAGAATTGAAATGAATAATAATAAAAGAGAGCATAAAACAAATGTGGTTCTCCATCCTACTTTGTATGTCCACAAGTTATTCTATTGTGCCCAACAGTTCCACAAGTGCCACAACTTACTAGGAAGTTTGTCTTTCTCTCCTAAAAAGAACAATATCTCTGTTTCTTGGGTCTCCAAACTCTACTCTTTACATCCGGTGGAATGACTACTTGATTGATAATGTCCGTAGGAACATCCCATTGATGTTAAATATATTAACACCTTTCACATCTAAAACTATACATAAAACAATACAAGGTTTATTTAAGAAATGAAATTTTTTACAAAACCATACCTACACATTCGACATTATAATTACAAGTTACTTGAAATTCAATGTAATGAAATTTAAAGAACGGAAATTGGGCATATATACTTAAATACCTTGTGGATTTTAGAATTGCAAAGCTAAACATTGTACAACAAAACTAACTATTAACTACACACTTGTTCATTCACAAAAACATGAATTTTTATCTAATCAATAAATAGAACAACACCATAACTAACATATAATAAGCAATTTCGAATTCAATAAAATGAAACAACTAGTCAAACGCGCATACCTATACGTAAAACTATAAGTTCTTTATAAACAATACATAAAACTATACATCTTGCTTAGAAAAGAGCAACTCGAAAATAATGATAATACACACCGTCAAGTTGAACAGGTTCCTTCAAAGTTGACGTTGCAAAAAGAAGATACTCCATTAAATCATTCGTTTGAGATCTTGACTGTAAGTAAATTGTAAAGACATATCATCGGAAATCTTCATCGGATTAGATCTCGATCTAAGTTGAAACTGAATATTTAAATATTCTCTTGAAGGATCTAACCTCAAACTTCGAAAAACAATGGATTGAATAATTGTGATAGATTAGAATATATATCAATTTCATCAATTACTGAAAGATGAATGAATCACGATTGAAGGAAAGATAGAAGAATAAATTACGATTGATGGAAAGAAAGATGAATGAAAGTGGATTTATGAATGAATCACGAGTTGTAACAAGGAACGAAACACAGAAACTATCGTAATCACGATTCCTAAATAAGAGAAACTGTAAGGTTTAAAACTCTAATATTAGGATATGTAAAATAATTAAAAGAGGTATTTTGTTAAATTAAATACTTGAAATAAGACAATTAAATAACAAGTTTGAGGAAGGAGTATTATATTAAAGTGAAACTTGATATGGGTTAAAACCCACAATTACCGTTCAATTTTTGGATGGGCTACGTAGCAATTATGATCAATGATTATATTACGCCTTTTGCTATTGAGAGTGAAATAAATATTCAATGATCATAATATTGCCTTCTATCAATAAAATATAAGTAAACTTCAAAAAAGGGACATGTGGTTTGGGTTCTTTTCAAAACGGATGTTGTATTAGATTTTAAGTGTCCCAAATTACCCCTTGCCACGTTTGGGATACTTAAAATCCAATACAAGACCCGTTTTGAAAATGATCCAAACCACAAATCACTTTTTTGAAATTTACCCTAAAATATATATAGTGAAGGATAGAACTTCGCTTCCGAGTAAATCAATTAAGAACTTTTTCACGAGGTATAATTAGAAACGGTTTACGTTCTAGTTTATTTCTCTCTTGCTGACGTATTTTTTACAACTAGGATCTTTGTTTCACCCACGTATACAAGTCCAACATTTTTTTTTTCCTGATGAAATCAAGTCTAAGATTTTAGTAATTACAAAGATCGTCACACATTTAAGGATCAATTTCTATCTAAAGCATTCGTACGGAAACATCACTAAATGACAAATGTTGTTCCCGTAATTAGTATAAAATATTTGCTTATTGGACCGTGACAAATACTTGCATTGTAAGAGACGACAAAACCATTAAATTATATGTTTGATCATGTTTATAGGCACATTGCTGCTGCTCAAATTACAAATCAAACTTGTTTTCCGGTGTTCCAAGCAATATTTGAAACATAATTTGTTTTTCTTTCACATTAATTTCCTTTTATTTTTCACTACCTAATTCTCATGCACAAAAATTTCTATAAAATCTGTAAAGATTTCTCGTATTGTATAGACACATAAACAAAATGGAATCAGGATTTAGCGAGAGGTTTTCTTTCCAAGCAATGAGAACCGTTGGATCAGCCATAAAGGTGTTAATAGCCGTGATCTTTGTTGGTTATATGGTGATTTGGGTGATGATGCCTACAGATACTTATTATTATCAGTGGCTAGCTCGTATCCATGCGAAAACCAGTTCCACATTCTTTGGAGAACAAGGTTTGTGTTAGTGAAAGGAAGCTTTCTATGCTATTATAAGAAAAGCTTTCTAATACAAGTAATATAATGTTTATTTATATTGTTGAGTAATGAAACTGCAGGAGCAAACACACTAATCCATACATTCCCAATTATATGTATTGCCACTTTGGCCTGCTTGTACTTGCATGTTCACAACAAATATGATGTTCACGCCAGCAGGTAAGCCTCAGTCTCCGAATGCATCTCTATTTTTCTTCACTCTAAATAACCACCTGAACTTGCAAAAAGTGCATCAATTTACCCCCTTAATATCACATGTCAGAATCTGATTAAAGGGGGAAATAAAAAAAATGACATTTTTTAAAAATCAAAAATCAAAAATTGACACGTGGTATTGAAGAGCAAACTAGTACATTTTTATAAGTTCAGAAAGGTTATATGAAACTTTTGAAAATTCAAGAGGGAAAATAGAGTTTATAAACAAGTTCAAGGGGCTCCGGATGTATTAAGCCTATAATAAACATCAAACTTTGCTAGGTCAAACGCATAGAATCACCCGAACTTGACAACTTTTACTAGATATAACCCTCATATTTCATTTGTCTAGTCACCTACTTCAATTTGACAAAACTGCACCAATATACCATCTCAACGACACGTGTTTGCCTTTAATTGGAAAGAGAAAAATAATAAAATGGCTTCTTTGGATACTCAAACCAACAAGAAGCTATCACGGGTCGGTAAGGGGCACACAAGTAACTTTGACCAAATTAAAGAGTTAATTCGAAATTTGAAAGTTTAGAATGACATTCAACTAAAATTGCCAATTTCAGGGTTATTTGACCAACTTTGTCATAAAAAAGTATATTTGAGCCATCTCAAATCATGCTAACTGCAACTTGTATGAAAAATCTATAGGAAAAAACTCCTATTTTGTCAGTCCTTTATTCAAAGAGGATGTAGGTATGAGTGTATACTGATGTACTTTGAAATTGAACAGAAAGATGAATCCTTGGTTTGAATGGTGGAAGCAGCCGATAGGTATTAAAGGGCCTCTTGGAATTGTTTCTAGGAAAGAAGTGACATTATTAGGCATATTGCTAATGGTAATGGTGTGGTCCTTATATTCTTATCTGCATAGTACCTTCGCATTTGCTGCTACACAGGCTGCTTACTCGGGCCTCCCCCTGTAAGTATCTTCATCTCATCGGTAATTTTGTTCAAACAAATTTAACATTTAATACTAAAAAAGTCGACCCTTGTTTTAAAACTTAATCTAGGGCTTAGTAATTAATTTAAATTACGTATTATTTGGAGTTTTGGCAGGTGGGAAATCAAGCTGCAGGACATAGGCCTTTCTCTTGGACTAGTTGGAAACATCAGCTTGGCCTTGCTCTTTTTGCCAGTTACAAGAGGGTCATCAATTTTGCACTTTGTTGGCCTTACCTCAGAGTCAAGCATCAAATACCATATATGGTTAGGCCATATTGCACTTACCATCTTCACTGCACACGGTTTATGTTACATCATCTTTTGGGACAAAACTCATCAATTATCACAGGTGAAATCCCGAACTCATTTTCAGAATTTCTTTTATCTTGCAGCTTACAATATTTGCAGACCGAGTCTGATTTTATATTTCTTTCGCAATGGCAGATGCTCAAATGGGATAAGGTCCTTGTATCAAATGTAGCTGGCGAAATGGCCTTAGCCTCTGGACTCGTCATGTGGGTCGCAAGCCAGAAATACACAAGGCGAAAACTTTTTGAAATTTTCTTCTTCAGTCATCATCTTTACATCCTTTTTGTTGTCTTCTACGTGTTTCATGTTGGCATCTCAAATGCTTTCATTATCCTTCCTGGTTTCTACCTCTTCTTCATTGACAGGTATTTGAGATTGTTACAATCTCGGCAGAGAGTTCGCTTGGTGTCAGCTCGGGTTTTGTCTTGTGAAACAATTGAGCTTAATTTCTCTAAGAACCCAGGTGAGATCAAAACTCATAAGTTCATAACCTGAAGCTTACTTTTTTTTATAAGCTAATGAAGATTGTACCTAGTAGCAGAGTTGAGCTATTCTCCAAGAAGCACTGCCTTCATAAATGTGCCTAAAATCTCCAAGCTACAATGGCATCCTTTCACAATTACATCCTGCAGCAATATGGACTCAGAACAGCTAAGCATCGTCGTCAAATGTGAAGGAAACTGGACTAAGAAGTTGTATCAGATGCTTTCATCTCCTTCTCCAGTGGACCATCTCGAGGTCTCCTTTGAAGGGCCGTATAGCCCTCCTTCAACCCACTTTCTTAGGTGCCTAACAAGAATTTAATATCCTAGTGTCAATTTTAAGAAGCTTTAGGTTCTAAATGCTGTTATAAATGTTTCAGGCATGATCAACTAGTGTTAATTAGTGGAGGAAGCGGAATAACACCGCTCATCTCCATCATTCGAGAGATCCTTTTTCTAGCCAACACAACAAATGGCAAGACCCCTAAGATTCTACTCATATGTGCTTTCAAGAGATCTAACGATCTAGCCATGCTAGACCTTCTACTGCCAGTTTCAGGCACTACATTTGACATATCCTGTTTGCAGTTGGGAATCGAAGCCTATATAACTAGAGAGAACGAACTTAAAGACGAGAATCATAAGCTCCTCAGAAGTGTGTGGTTTCAACCTAGAGATTCGGAAGAGTCCATTTCTGCAGTCCTTGGTCTGAATAGCTGGCTTCGCCTCGGTGCAATAATTTCTGCTTCTTTCATCATCTTTCTCCTCCTCATTGGCATACTTACACGATACTACATATACCCCATTGACCATAACTCTAACAGGATATACAATCTGCCTTCAAGATCTGCTTTAAATATGGTCATCCTAAGTTTTTCTACTCTAATAACTGCCTCTGCAGCATTCTTATGGGTCAAAAAACAGAATGACAAGAATATGAAGCAGGTTAAAAACACAGATCTGACAACGCCAGGAACATCCCCATGCTTAAAAATTACAAATGCTGACAGAGAACTCGAAAGCCTCCCACACAAGTCTTTTTGCCAAGCCACCAGCGTACACCTTGGTGAAAGACCAAATCTGAAAAGTAGTTTCTTCTCTTTTTCAGTTTTTCCATAGTGATTATATAGATCTTCCAGAGTAAAGCAAATAGGCAATATTATTACGTAACAAGAATGCGATAGTGTTATTGTTGAATTTGTCATAAATGTTTATATTGCTAGTGCTTAAAGGTTTCTAAATTCTTTTGTTGATTCATGTAGAGATTCTATTGGAATGCAAAGGAGAGAGTGTAGGCGTACTTGTGAGTGGACCAAAGAAGATGAGGCAAGATGCCGCCACAATCTGCTCGTCCAGTTCAGCATATCACCTTCATTTCGAGTCCATTAGCTTTAGCTGGTGAGACAAACGAAATGAGGCTGTCCTCTGATTCTAAAAACTTGTCAAGAGTTTCGAAACTGTAGAACATTGGAGAAAAATTAGAAAAAATGATTAAGACACGAGGATATAGATATTTCGTACCGAGTAAAAGTGATGACATCAAGGATTTCAAACATTATGTATAAATATGGTGGTCAATAAGATATAAGCAATTAAGTTACCTCAAGTACCTCGTTTCCAGAAAAAACAAGTCATAGGGTGTGCTTAACTTTCATAGTTTGGAAGGAATTCAATTCATTTCATTTTCATATAAAACATTGCATGAAAATCAAATGCATTGAGTTCCTTCCAAATGAAAGGTTCCAAACACATCTCTACTGATCATTACCACATATAACCCATTCACCGCCTACAAAGAACGGATTATAAGGAAAGCAGAAACAGAACAGGTGCAAGTTCAAAAGGACCCAAAAATTGCGATTAATGTTGTAGAAGATATAGCTGTTACATGTATTACAGAAGCAATCAGAAAACCAAAATAAACTACAGAAAAATCTTTGCTACCCACAAATTCCTGAATAAATCCACTAATATGCACAACAAAATTTTTTTATCGAAGCATCCGCTTCCCTCTTTTCCAACATCCCAGTCAGTTGAGCATCTCTGCATTGAAAACTCCAATGTGTCATCAACTCAGTGGTCAACTAGGCATTGTTTCAAACGGAACTTGCAAGTTGCAACATACAAAACACAGCATGGTAAACCCTTCACTGATGATATTTGCTTCTCAGAGGTTATCCTTTATAACCAAAACAAAATCATGGCATGATGCCAAATCTTTAACAATTATACAGATGAATAAGATACAGTGCTTCAGGCAGTTTCCATAAACTTATAATGATGTGAAAGGAGAGAACTATGGTAAACTTACTTCGATAAAATACTCCCTCAAAAAAAGATCCTAAATGGCTCCTTAATAAGATTTAGCAAAAATTGCAACTTCTTCTGCTCGCTTGCCAGTCATCAAACACATTTTATCACCTTGAGGCTGTTCAAAGGGAAAGCACCTGATAGTTGCTCCTGTTTCTTCTTTCACCCTTAATTCTTCAGCATCACTGCAACACCAAAAATAAAAAAAGCAATTTTAGTCCAGTCCACGTTATATTACATTATCTCTTGCATTTATTCATATACAAAGAGATAGAAGAAGATACCCAGCTGACCAAGGACCCCTTGCCCATTTGCCAAGGGATATTGCTGTTTTAAGTTCATCATATGAGCTCACATCCACTATATTACTGCATAGAAACATTGAATGGATGTAAGTAGTAAGAAATTGTCCTACAATAAAAGAAAGATCAGCTATAAGTGCCGGAAATTCATACAATTCCAAAAAGTCCATGATGAGAACCTTGTGCCAATACAGTTAACATGCATATCCAGAAAATGATTGAAAAGCATTGTTACCACCAATTAGACATGTAATCCAAAAGGATTACAAACCAGAAAGCCTACAGTGAGAGCACCTTATGTGGTATGGTATGCACGCATAGGAAAACAGGAAGCTTCCAAAAAATTGTTGAGATAAACAATAAAAAATTTTGTTACCATAAATAGAAATGAAAACCAACGGATTTAAGAACCAGCTATAATTAGCCAATTATTTGTAACATTTGCAATTTCAAAATTCTAGTAAACTAAGTAAATACTAAGAAAATTTTTGCTCCTCAACCTGAAATCATGGAAGTACATTTATGATGGCAGTATTGCACTAATTCCCCTTCAATGGGTAAGGATGGTTCTGAAATGTACCACAAACATTAAAAGAATTCTCAAATTTCTAATCGCCAAATGCAATTTCCCGAGGAAAAAAGCTCTTCAAGAAATCCTATTAAGAGAGAAAATTGCACAGGCTTTTTGCTTGGCAATATTTTAAGGTTATGGTCCAGTTCTAGAAAGTAACCGAAAGACATGACAGCAGCATACAGCAAAGTTCACATACCCCACGATTAACGAAGTTGATTTTTAAGAAAGATAAATGATAAAGCAAGAAAAAACACCTATCCCGAAATGATATTGCTCTGCTTAAAAGGGATGACTGAATCTGATCCAACTTCTCCTTCACATAAGCTTCTAAAATAGAAGGCTCCATGGATATTCCAAATACCTTGCCTTCCTTTCCAGGAATATCTCTCCTCGATACAACCACACTTCCACTTGCAACATCCCGAGGACCAATTTCAATCCTCATAGGAACTCCCTACAAAATAAGGTAGAATACCATTCCTGTAAACAATAATTTCATAGTATAATAATGTTACTATGATAATTAAACAACCAATCTACAATCAAATAAACACCAGCGTATTAAACAAGGTAGAGATGTACATCACGATCACCGGAACAGGTCAACTAACAAAACAGGTCAAAAAGTCCAATATAAGTAATTTGACACGATGGACACAACAAGATGTATTGGTATAAACCTATTTGATTCCTTGATCTTGTTTTGGTTTAAACCTATTTGATTTTGTTGTCATGAGAAACATAATAATTGTATGCGATGCATCAATCAATGAAAAATTTACATGCACTCATATTTTAGAAACGAGGACTGACCTTCATCTCCCAAAAATTAAATTTCCATCCGGGTGTTCTTTGATCTGAGTCATCCAGTTTAACTTTCAAACCAGCAGATAGCAGAACTTCTTTCACAGAAGATGCAGCATTAAGAACTGCAGGTTTCTCCTTATCCTTCTTCCAAATCGGCACAATGACCACCTACAAGGACGTAATGCATATATGAAATGAAACATCTGATCTGGTCAGCAGGTATTTACAAGCCTTATGGAATCCAAGAGTACCTGTATTGGCGCAATTTTGGGGGGAAGCATAAGGCCAGCATCATCTCCATGAGTCATGATAATTCCACCGACAAAACGAGTGCTGATGGCCCATGATGTCTGCCAGACATGATGTCTCTGGCCACTTTCATCAGTGAACTGTAAAATCAACATTAAAATGTAAACCTTGGTAATTTCAGAACAGTGTAAAATCTATTACTCAAATGGGGAGGGACAGGGAAAAGAAAAACTAAAATGAGATACACACTAACAAATGTTGAATAGTAATATACCTAGAATGACAAGACCTATCACGAAAATTAGCACAATGGACAATTTTTCACCTTCATGTATTATGCAGAATCAGTAGAATAGACTCATTAGAGCACAGCATATTTTGGTAACAATTTTGTGTACATAGAAGTAGAGAAGGGGGACTGGTAACGACTACTGAACCAAAATAGAAGGTCAAACGCCTTCGCTCATTTTAATATATGCTTTTCCACAAGAAAACAACAAACAAAGATGCCCAATTTTTGTTCTCTCAGAATTGCTGGTCATAAAACAGAGCAGTTCTGTAGCTTGCCTCTACAATGGTCGTTGTTTATGAAGAAAATTTGAGAAGTTAGTTATTAAGCAACTGGTCAGATTTTATTAATTGATATTGGCTTTGTAGAGATTGTATGGTTGGCATCAGCTTTATTGTTAGAAAGAGCTAAGAACCCAAATCCTTATGTTGCAGCAGGCAGAATAATATGTTAGTGCATTACTGCTAGCTGAATGACATGAAATAGTTACCTGTGTACTGAATGCCCGAGAGAAATTTTGACCAAGGTTGTGGCTGGTTCCAGCCTGTAATGCCTTCCGGTCACCCATCATTGCCTCTATTGTATATGTCCTAACAGCACCAGCAAAAGTTTCAACCTTAGATTTTCGGCCAGCGATAACAGGTATTGCAGCTTGCTCGTAAGCAAATTTAGTATACACATCAATCATTTGCAGTGCCTGCAGATGGCAATGCAAAAATTTATTTAAGTTCTCTGTTAAAGTCATCACAAAAATTGCATGAAGATGATAGAAAACCTCTTTTTCTGCCTCCTCTGGAGAGGCATGGGCAGTATGACCCTCTTGCCACAAAAATTCAAGAGTTCTCACAAACGGTTTTGTGCGCATCTCCCATCTTGTGACATTTGCCCACTGAAAGGGAAAAAAAGTTATGGAATGCAATAGAAAAGGAGAGTTAAACACAGGCCAGTAATAACTTTCACCTGATTGATCATGAGGGGAAGATCTCTATAACTATGAATCCACTGTGTAAACATGTAATTCACTATGGTTTCACTGGTGGGTCGAACCTGCCACAACCTCAGGAAGTGCAAGAATCAAAATCAACACAGCTTATGCATCTTCATAAGCTTGAACCAGTTTATTTTATTATCAATATTTCTTATCGCAGCTAAAACATCAAGAATAAAATTTTTGCGCACAAAACACTTACCACAAGTTTTTCTTCAAGTTCTTTCCCTCCACCAATTGTTACCAAAGCTAGTTCTGGACTGAAGCCTTCAATATGACTAGCTTCTTTCTCTATAAAGGAATAAGGTATAAACTGCAACCATAATATACAAGGAAAAGAAAATTATACAACAATTTACATTTTGAAACTCCGAATGGCAATACTTCATACTACGTAGTTTCTAGCAAAATATGTTTCGTGAAGCTTAAAATAACAATTGTATTTAAATGAAATGAAATTCAATGGTTCTCATCAAACAATCACAAGTCAATGAGCACACCTGCGGGAAATACATGTTGCTGTGGCCAGTTTCCTTGAACTTCACATTCAAATAATCCTGATAATTGTCACAAATAATTGAACCATAAACCTCTTTATAGAAGCAATGGCAACAATCAGAGCTTTCAAAAGCACTTTACAAACAAAAATAAGTAAATTAGTACCTGGATTGCCTCCCAAATAGCATATCCATACGGACGAATAACCATAGTACCACGAACCGGACCATAATCCGCGAGCTCAGCACTGGCAATAACGTCTAGATACCAAGCATTAAAGTCTTGAGATCGCGGAGTAACAGCCCGTTCCTGGTTGACTCTTTCTTTGGGGTTAACAACTTTGTCCTCCGTCTCCGGAGGGCTAGACGCCGCACTTTGAACGGAGAAAGATGCTAAAAGAGGCTGAGGACGAAGACACAAACGACGCCTGCAAATCGCCGGAGAGCGACGCATTGACGGAGAAGAGAAGAATAGGGAGGTTAAAGACGGTAGCCTGAGTGACAGTACCATTATCGACGGGTCGGCGATATTTTTTTGGAGTGGTACAGTGCTTTGTTTAGCAATAGGGAGTTAGAGATGAGGATGTGGAGAATTGGGCCTAGTGGGCTTCTATTTTCAAACTCCACTTCTCTCAAGGCCCGTAGATGAAGAATGTTTTTTTTTTATCCGGTCGTTATTTTGTTTACTGTAATTATTTTTTTATAGGTATCTTTTTGAGATATTTATTGTTGTTGTTCACTTATGCTAATAATTGTGATAATCATTCATAATTTTTGACATAATGGATATATCATGTTAAACTTCTTAAAATAGTCCCTTAGGATAATCAAACAAGACTATTTTCAAAATTTGGAATGTCATATCTCATTGGAAGAATGAATAAACTAGCAATACTTTAGTGTTTCTTAGTTAAAATTTTATTTATGCTAATGTCTCCAAAAACATATTTAAAATGACAAAGTGTTGAAGATGTTCTAATTGGATTAAAAGCGCAATTTCTGACAAATGTAAAACACTTCAATTGGTAGTGTTTCCAACTGTACACAAAATAATTCATATGCACTCATTAAACAACTAACAAAAAAATTTATGTTATTATTACTATTATTCATTTTTTTCAAGGACAATTATTCTCAACTTGACATGTTTTACGTTTTACCGCCCTAAACTTTAAATAGTCTCCACTAACCCTCCAAACTTGGCAAAAATGCACTCACCAGCCTCATAGTGTCACGTGTCACATTTTGGTTGGAGAGGGAAAAATAAAAAAATTTGACATCTTTGAAAAGGCAAACCAACAACAAGGTGATACGTGGAACGAGGGGGGGCTGTCGAGCGCATTTTTGCTAAATTTGAGGGGTTAGAGGAGACTTTTTAAAGTTGGGGGCGTAACATGTGCTAAATTGAGGGGGCAAAGTATATATTTGTTCTTTTTTCAATTAATATTTTAGTTTACTAAACAAACAACAGATGGTATGACATTCTTTTCAAGTATAATATGGAATTCCTATAAAGCAACATGTTAATCTTCAATTTACATGCACTAAGAGTTTGTAGCATGAAATTCCTATGAAGCAACTGACAAATCTTTATGTATTTGAAATAAACAAGTGACAAGCAAGAAAAATTTAATAACACAATAGTAGTTTTGCTTTCTGGTAAGTTAACTCTAGTAGCACATCAAACAAGCTAATTTTATGTGGTGCAAGCAAACAAGGTCCATGCTACATGTACACTTCATTCTACAAGGCAACATGTATAATGTTATATATAACAGCAATGGAAAATAAGAAACATAAAAGGCATCGAGTTGCTCAAATCAAAATCAATTGCCAGTAATTTGTAACATCAACTATTGCCCAAGTTAAAATTGTAGCAAAAAACACAAAAAGATGCATCAAAATACCAAGTTCCAACAAGCATTGATCACTATAGGAAATCAATGCTTCTGACAGATTATGGGAACCCTTTCAACTCAAAACTTGTAGTTATAGTCCATAAAAGTCTTTGGCAATATTACAAGTAGAGAATCTAGTTCATTTGAAAGCACGTTTCATCCTCACCAATTAACTCCTCACCAATCTTGAAAGTACCACGGAGAACTTTGATATAGTATAGGAATTGGCTATTCTTTTGAAAGATCTAAACATACTAAGACTAAGATATAACAATTCCAATCAATCAAAGGTGCCAAATAATGAAAAAAAAATGTAAATTTGATTACAATTCTAAAGAAGTTATGGGAACAAAAATACAGTCCCAATTATCTTGATGCATTCCCAATGATTGTGTAAAGAATGTACATTAGCAACTTTATTGGCATCAACTAAATATTCTGCCAAGACACTTAGTTTCGCAAACATATTTTGACCTCTCATTTTTTGACATGAAGTTGAAATATCATATAGTGCTTTCTTAATAATAAGCAACTATTTCTTTGATGCTTGTGCACTGATGCTCTTCTTCTTAGTAGCGGTCAATGACTTTTGTGAGGCCCTCATTTCTTTCTCATACAAGGCCCTAGTTCCTTTGATTCCTGATACCTTAGTCTTCCACCCAACAAAACTTTCTACATCAAACAGGGGCGTTGGTGGGGGGTTAGGGTAAGCGTTGAAAACCCCTATATCATCTGCAATTTATTGTTGATGTCAAAGATCGGTGCCCCACCTACACCACCAAGCACTGGCAGAGCCAGGATCTAGACTTTTGGGGCACAATTGCATGTAAAAAAATCAATTCAACTTAAAAATTTATTAAACAGTATGAAATTTGATCGACATTGAACCAATGTTAAATAAACACAAACGTTTAAAGTCTATTTAAAATCTACATATACTAATAAAATAATTCAACAATCACAATACGTGGTAAAAAGTTTCTTCGACATGTCAATTTCTCAAAACATTGGATAAGACAAGTAACACCAACACCAACTCAAGAATTCGGTATTTTAAATGATTAAAAATGTGAAATGTTTGTTCCAACATCAACGGATCCAACATCAAGAAGATTGGAGAAACTCATTGTTTGCTTTTACATAATCAATATATAGACCAGGTTAAAACTAATTGAGTAAATTTGTAAATGATTATTGAATCATTCAGCACACAAGGTCAGCAACCTACCATGATATGTATAAAGACAATTTAGTGTATGAATAAATTTATAGAATAAATACAAATTTCATATGCATGTTACTGAAATTTAGTGCCTTTAGAAAGATATCCACATGAAAATGGGGTAAATGAGTCTTTGGTACTCCAACAAATTATTTAGCACGACCTAAAACAATAGGTTTCATGTTAGGCACTTCAATATTTTGTTATTCAGAAAATTAAGCGACTTCTTCCAACAACTTTCTCAAAATTCTTGTAATTGTGTTTTCACAACACCAATCATACAAATAGCATTTGTTAGGTCTTGATCTTTTTGTTCTCACACATTGGATAAAATATTCATAAATCTTAAAAGATGTATCATGAACTTTTCAAAGACTACAAATTCAAACTTAAACATCTTGCCAATCAGAGGGGCTATTAAATGATGGCATTAAATCAACCTCAAATATTTGAGCTAATCTCCTTCGTCTTCTAGCTAAAAGCTCACCATTTTTTATAATTGCATAAGAACATCTTTTCTTTTTTTGTAGAAGCTTCATCATAATATTTACCTCTAGGTATGTAATTAATATTTCATTATTTGTAAATACATCATTAATAACATTTGTTTGCAAACATGAACCACCCTAAGAAAACTTCATTCAATCGTTCCATTATGATTCACAAATCCGAAAATTGAAGTTATTTGCTCATTCGCTTATGAAAAGAGAAAAAAGTTCTTCTCTCCAATCTCATTCAATATAAAGAGAAAACTTTATGGTAGAACTTTCAATAAATATATGTAAATCGTTGGGGAATTCATTTGATTATATTAAGAAGCATTTGTTAGCATTATATTATGGATATCTATGAGTCGCGATAATACCAACTAATTAGTTCAAGAAAATGACCTTCATGCATTGATGTTTAGTCAAAACTATCACAAAAAAAATCGAGTAACATTTCAACATGGTACGATATTCACCTTTTATTGCAACAATCTTTATTTCCTTCTTGATTTTGGTATTTAATGATCTTTACAATTATTGTATGAACTACCATTAATTCATTCACGAGAAATAAAGCCATCTAAAACATTTTCCCAATCATTAAATTCAACTTCTATAAACAAAATAACAAGGGCAAAGCATATTTCTTAAACAAAACATAAGAAAATCTCATTTTTCTTCCTTTCAAAATTTTCGTCCAATTAGTAGACAAGAGCCTTTAACTAAATATCTCATTCTTAATGGATCTTGAATTTTAATTAGTTTTCGAAACCAGGATCATCAAAGATATCATCATTCGAAACAGTTATATCCACATATGGACTATTTTTCACTAGTTTATCAATATGCATTGTACTATATTTGCTGGTAACGTTTATGTTATAGGGATTCGATTTTTTGAATAACAATATGAAAAAATAATTTTCTATAATCACTAATGTTAAAATGAATTCCGATCTCGAATTACCATCAAATGTTAGTGCAATATATTTTGATAAAACTAGTGAAAAAGACCTCGTGTAATGATATTATTAATGATTCTTGATTGCTGAATACAATTGAAATTTACCTCAACAAAATTTGAATATTCATTGAGAAGAAGATATTCAGGTGAAGGCCTTTGTCAACCAATTAGGATTGTTTAAATAAGAATGAGATTTTCTCATGAGTCAATGTTATGGTGACTTTTTTGCAAACTAAAAATTATTTAACCTTTTGTCAACAATATATTAGCGGTGTAAAATTTAATTTAATGGTGATAGTGGGAAAATATCATTTACTTTGAAAAAAATAAAGTCACCGAAGATAAACTTTCTTATGTTTGGTTTAAAAAATATGCTTAGCCTTTCTTTTTTTTTTTTTGCAAATGGCAATCTAACAAAAAAAATTAATAAGAATTTAACGAAAATTAGCTTTAATAATTTAAAAGATGCTTTAACTAGCTTTATTTCTCATGACAGAGATAACGGTAACTCACACAATATTTGTAAAGTTATAGTAATACCAAAATGTAAAGGAAATGTAGATCATGTTTTGTCATCTAGAAATGTAGCTAATCGTGATAGAGTGACAAAAGTGGTAAATGTTACTCAATTTCTTTATTTGCGATATGCTTGACTTTTAGAGAACATGATAATATAAAAAATAATGCATCAATGACATTTTCTAGAATTAATTAGTCGGTATTGTAGGCTTCATGAAGATATAAATAAGATAGTGCTAATTAACAAATGCTCCTAAAAATAATCAAATGACTTCTCGTACGATTAAGAGAGATATTATTGAAAGCTATATAATAGAGATAAGAAAAGTTATATTATGTGAGATTTGAGAGAACTTTTCTTTTTTTATTAATGATGCCCGAGACTGTTCATTGAATGAGCAAATGACTTTAGTTTTATGCTTTGTGAATGATGAGTGGTTCATGATTGTAAGACTTAAGAAAAGCTATCATGACCTCTTAACAAAGAATGAATATACTTAAAATGTCAAGGTCATGATGGAGTTTCTAATACGCGTATGGTTTGAAAGCACTCATTTTAAATGAAAACGATCATGCACACTATATCTATTGCTTTGCTCATTAACTTCAACTGGTTGTGTCTATTGCTAATGAAAAATATGTTTTGCGCCAATTGTTAGAAACTTTTTCTATGCAGGTGAACATGATTATAGTTTCATGTAAAAAGAAGGATGCTTTGATACAGCTACACATCATGAAGAAGTTGCGTGCAAAATACAAATGGGTAAGCTTCCACCTAGAAGGATTGAGGATCAAGAAACAAAGCTCAACCATGTGATACACGTTGGGGTTCTTATTATAATACATTGATTCGACCTTTGGTATGTGGATTTCATTGAGAGCATATCTTCTCTCATTATTTGAGGATGATTCTAATACCAAAATTCGATACATTACATGGGATTTAATTGATAAAATTTACAAATTTTAATTTTTATTTGTTGGAAGGTTCATGCTACATCTTTTGAGAGCGAATATTTTATCAAAAGAGTTATAGAAACAAAAAAAGGATCAAACCCGTCAATTCACTAGAATTTATAGAAAATGGTTGTGATCTATTGTTGAGAAAAGTCACTAAATTTTGTAAGGAACAAAATATTGAAGTGCCTAATTAGAGGTTGCTTTCCCAGGTCATGCTAAACAACTTGTTGATATAATAACAAAGACACATTTACATCGTTTTCACGTGAATATCTTTTGAAAGGTATTAAATTTCACTTTAATTTATTTTAATAAAACGCATATGACAATGGTCATTGATTCTATTCTTTATACTAATGGATTTATTTGTATTCATATCATAATTGTTAAATGACAATGCTGCTCTAAAATTCGATGTTTACTTCACCAAAGAAAACAAAGATATATTACTTCAATATATATATAGCGTTGTTAGCACGGTCCGTTCTATCCCGATGACGAAAAATTTACCTACGTCAGTTCACCGCGGATCAGCGAAAACCAGTTGGAACCGAGTTCCCGCCTAGGTTTCCGAGCCCTAGAAATTTCAAAATTCCATTTCATGTCATTTGTTCTCTTTCTGCAATAGAAACGAGAATAATCAGTCAAAAGTCAGAAAATCAGAACCGGAAAAGCTGTCTAGGGTTTAGTAAAACCCTAAAAGCCCATTTTGGAGGCCCAAACGATCGAATTTGGCCAAAATAAGGTGGGGCTAGGGGCCAAAGGCCCCTAGTTTTGTTCATTGGACCATTTCTGCCAAGACAATGTCTAATGGGAAAATCCACGACCGTGGATTTTCCCATGAAAATTTCAGTGGCATATCACCATTCGAAAATCGCTTCTGTTTCTTTTAGGGTCAAATTCACGGTCGTGTATTTTCCCCTAGGGTAAACATTACGGTAATTAATGCAGAATTACAGCTCATGTTCAATTTCACGGTCGTGTATTTTCCCCTAGGCATAATCATTGTGTTTAATTAATGAAAATTAACAGCTAAGCCTAATGGTCAAATTCACGGTCGTGAATTTTACCATTTCTGACAGCATTAATTGACGGAGTGACAAGCAGCCAATCACTGCTTAGATGGTCAATTCCACGGTTGTGGAATTTCCCCGGTCGTGAAATCGCCCCGACAGATAATATTCCGATCAGTGAAAATACCAGATTTGCCCACGCCATTCTGGATTTTTACTGGGAAAATCCACAACCGTGGATTTTCCCAATAGTATAAAAAGAGACCTTCGGTCTCATTTTGCGAGGGAGGAAGCCAGAGAAATTTTTAAAAGAGAGAAAGGAAAGGAAAACGTTTTGCATATGTATTCAAGCTTCTAATCTCCATTTCCTACTTGTTTCAAATCCAAATCTTGATTTCAATCAATCCTAAACCGATCCTAGCTCGGTTTTCTTCACTTTCATCTCAAAAAACTCTAGTTACGAGTTTTGTTTTCGGTCAAGCTTAGTCAAGGTTCTGCCCGATTACTCCCGACATCCAGTCAAAAATTTCAATTATACTTGGTTCCGACCGGCTTTCGCGGCTCCCTGAACGAATTCGACAGGTAACCCGAGGGTCACATACCATTTAACTAGTTTTTCTATATCATTTTTATTCATTTTGAGTATTTTATTTGATTTTATGGTTTATTACTAACTTTTACTGACTTCTCTATTATTTATTTGTGGAAAATATTATCCCGGGAGTATGGTCAAATTCATAAAATACCCAATGCCAAGAATGGAGGGGCTGAAATTTCAGTGTTAATATTAGTTATTATTGGCTAATTTATTGATTATTATTTAATTATTTGGCTATTTTGTAATTTAATTAATTTTTCGTTATTTCTGTAAATCCTGTTGTAATAACTAACTCACTGACTGAAATAATAAATATACTAACTACTAACTGAATGTATGGTTTAATTTTGCACTGATGGATGTATTTTATCGATTGTTTAGATAAATAATTAAGTTAAAATATATATATATATATAATAAAAATGTTAAATAAATAAATATGTAATTTGCAAATAAAAATGTAAATATAGGATAATAAAGTTTTGTTATAATAAAATATAAAAATTTGAATCAAAACACGCGAGTACCCATTTTATCCCGAACACAGAATCTCATTTTTATCGGTATAAAAATCCCGTCCGGATCAGTATACCACAATTCCCGGTGGAGCTGAACCGGGTGGCGACTCTAATTTTTAACAAGATTTT
>CAOJBI010904568.1:0-11423 GCA_948277035.1 Euphorbia corollata | reverse complement strand
CTATGATTTATCACATATGCTATAATATATGTCATGGACCTTTGTTATACATTAAATAAAATTGTCACACATTCGAATAACAAAGTAAAATGCCTTTTATTAATTGAAATGGAGTTTACATAGTACTACATGATACATAACGAACTACCCTAATTGCTCTTAGGGCATACATTACTACTAACATGATGCATGAGATGCAATGTTATGAAAATGCATGCTGACTGCTAATCTTTGCAGGGGCATATCCATCAGCTGAATGCTGAGATTGCGAACATTCTGATACATGGGGTTCCCCCGTACTCACAGCAACATCAGCATTAACCATCATCGTACACAAGGCCCTTTGTTTCCTATGACCCTCAGCAGCAGCAGCAACAACCATCCTCATTTACAGGGCCCTCCGCTTCTTATGATCCAGAGCAGTAGTAGCACTACTATCTAGGATCTTCTCTCCCGTATGGTCCATCATCAATCTATCGCCCGGTATTCGATGATCCAAGCTTTGGGAAGTAGATTTAGGATATTTAGCATTTTTTTATTTCTTTTTTTGATTAGAACATTGACATTTTTGGCACGTTGTACAGCGCGGTTTCGCCACTTTTGTTGGCAGCTTTATAAATACCCTTTCTTTATTTATTGCATCACTTTACATTTGCAATTTTTTAATTGAAATAATAATGAAAAACAAGTTCGTGGGGAAATCTACTAGTATTGGTAGGTTGGCCCGTAAACTACGTATAGCGAATCGCTACTCTTCTAATTCTTTGACCCTGTTTCTCCATTTTAATATGAGTGATTACGTAAGATTCCATCATAATCTGAATAGTTATCAGAAAAATACCAATGGTTGGTCCAGGCTTGAACATTGTGACCTAAGGAGCATGAAGGAGTACGTCCGAATCTTCATCAAGCAATAGTTGATTGATACTGTCGTTGGATTCTAGGATCTGATTGATAATGACTTCCGATTTGGCGATCAAGAATTATGTCCCATGTATGAAGATTTCTGTGGACTTTTGATGTGTTCAACTGAACTGCCCATTGCATTACCATCACATCGTCCAGAATTTTCTGAAACATTGATGAATCATTTCAGCCTTCCTAGAGCTGACAAACGTAGGTTGGTGTGCATGGATTCTAGAGGTCTGAAACTTTCAATTGCCCTTGAACTGATTCAAGATCTAAGTCTTGATGATGCTAGCTGGATGCCCTTGGCTTGTTTGCTCATTTTGGGGGTTTTTTAGTGCGAGACAACTACGAATATTTGTAGTTTTGCATATTTCCTCATTATTTCTCAAATGATGGATGGAGCTTCTCCTATAGGTCTTATCTTGGCTGAAACACTGATTTATCTTCCTTTAGATAGGAATGGGATTGAAACAACCTCTCACGATAGCAGGATACTTCTCCAGGTATATCCTCTTTTTTTTAGAGAACTATCTTCTAACTTTATCCTCCTTTTTTATCTTTTGGCTGTGGTTATGGGATAAGTTGGCTGTTTTGTCAATCCTTGAGGAGGTTAATTACAGGCCAACGGTCATTGGGGTAGACGATCTTTTGTCAACATTGGGGACTGCTCCCATAAACATTTCACTGTAGAAGAATGACGCGATTTCATAGAGTCTCGTGCTGTTGAGGACATTCGTTGGATCTGCCGCTGGTGGGCAATTTATTCAATTATTACTCACAAAGCTTTGGGTGGTAGCTCTGGGTGGAGTGGTCTTACTAGGGATTTCTGAAGTTATATCATACTCTCATGGTCGTCTGTGCAAGTAGTATGGCTTTCCTCAACACTTCCTATAGTTGCTATGTTCTTTGGCTGATTCTGAGCTTTCCTACGTTCGGAGGTACAGGTATACAGACAAATGGGTGAACCGTACCCAAGTAGCCATGAATTATTCTCTTTCTTTCAACATCTATCTTGATTCTGCATATCGTACTTGGAGCATCAGGACCCGCAGATTGGAGACTCTTCAAGAAAGAATGACCGAGACTCGCCGCCTTCGATGTCGTCTTTTTGGAAATTAGGCATTGTCACGATGAATTTTTCGTTATGTGATAATAAGAGCTATGGTCATGTATTTGTGTTTTCCTTATCTGCGTGCTCATAATGTACTTATGTGTAATAAAACGAATTATGCTTCGTGAATGTTTGTTTCTTAAAATGATTTTCTATATCCATTTGCTACATACGCATAACTTCTCATTATATAATAATAATGCCATGAAAGAAATTTTATTTAAACGTAGAAGATGAATGGTAATAAATTTTCAATCAATATCCATCATTATCTCAGGTCCCTAAGAAGGATTTTACCGAAGACGTTCTCTCGGATTTTATTTTGTCTTTATTTTTGCTTAAGAACCCTCACTAGTCCTTAACAAAATTTATTTACATACTTATTATACATTTTTTTTCTTACATGAAATAACGTTTCAGCTTGTCTCGATTGACTGGATTGACGAACTCATTCTCGTCCATGTCCATAATCTTTACGGCTCCTTTACTGAGGATTTTCTTTACCACGTATGGGTCATCCCAGTTTGGTTGAAATTTACCCCTTGCATCAGTATGCGTTTTCCGTGATTGTTTCAAGACCAAATCACCAGGTCTTAATAGTAAGTTTTGCTACTTGACTTTGCGATTATATGCCCTTGCCATGCGCTGTTTATACATTTGAAGATTGCTTAAGGCCTCCAAACGCTTTTCATTAATCAAATGAAGTTCGTCATACCTAGCTCGTGCCCATTGATCCTCTAATAGCTTTGCTTCAAGGGCTACATGTAAAGATTTAATTACTAATTCAGCTGGTAGCACTATCTCTGCTCCATATACTAAGGAGAAAGGGGTTTGTCTTATCGGAGTTTAAATACTGGTGTGATATCCCCAGAGTGCAAACGGTAAATGATCTGCCCAATCTCTATAACTAACAACCAATTTTGAAAGAATTTTCTTGATTGACTTATTGGCTGCTTCTATTGCATCGTTGACTTGTGGCTGATAAGGTGATGAACGATGATGCTCAATACCGTATTTCTCGATCAGATCAGCAGTATCACCTTGGAAGACCCCATTATCCATAACTATATGATGAGGGATACCAAATCATGTAAGAATGTGTCTTTCGATGAACCAAGCCATTTACTTGGCTGTGATGTTTGTGTAAGACTCCGCTTCTACCCATTTTGTGAAGTAATCAATGGCCACAACTATGAATCGATGTCCGTTTATAGAGGATGGTCGTATTTCTCCAATAATGTCAATACCCCATGTTCAGAAGGGCCAAGGTGTAGTTAAGCTTTACAATTCTGTGGGAGGAAGATGACTGATATCCTCGTGAATTTGACAGTCATGGCATGATTTAGCCATTTGAATGCAGTCAGCCATCATAGTTAACCAAAAATAACCCATACGCTGAATTTTCTTGGCTAGCATGATCCCATTCATATGTGGGCCACATTCCCTTGAGTGTACTCCCTTCATGATTGCTACAGCTTATTATTGTGTCAAGAATTTTACCAATAATCCTTCAGAAGATATTTTAAATAATTATCCATTTATCAGGCAAAATTGGATGGACAATCTTCTTAATGTGTTTCGGTCTGAATCCATGGCTCCTTCAAGATAACTTCCATCTTCCAAATGTTTGACAATGTTAATGTACCATGGCTCTTCTATCTTTTCATCAGCTTCCACTATCAAAACATAGAATGGGGCCTTGGTCGTTTCTCGAATGAGAGGCTTCATTGGTTGATCTTGGGGTCCTTCCCAAAGAGATGCTAAGGTTGCTAATGCATCCGCCATTTGATTCTCTTCTCTATGCAGGTAATGAAATTCACATTCACTGAACATTGATGCCTTCCTCCATACAATCTCTAGATAAGGTTTGAGGGATTCTTCTTTCAATTCCCATTAACCTGTAATGTGGTTTATCACTAAGGCAAAATCACCAATGATCCTGACCTTATCGGCTTTCAGATGTACCAAGGCTACCATGCCGAATAAACAGGCTTCATATTCTGCCCCATTCTTAGTGACAACAAATTTCAAACATTTAGATAATGGTATTATTGCCCCTTGAGGTGTGATGATGATGACTCTTAGACCTACACCTCTTTTGTTGATAGCTCTATCGAAGTACATTTCTCATCTCCTTGAATCTTTCATTACAACGACCAATTGTTCATCTGGAAATTCTAGATTTTCAACATATTCAGACTCCAATGGTTGGCTTGCTAGGAATTTAGCTACTGCCCTTCCCTTGATGACCTTCTTGGTTACATATTCAATATCAAATTTTGAAAGTAATAACAACCATTTGGATAACTTGCCAGTCAAGGAAGGTGTATGATACAAGTACTTCATCGGGTCTACTTTAGCCACAGCTTGTATCCGATATGATTGAAAATAATGCCGAAGATTCTTTGTTAGCCAGACCATGGCAACACATGTCTTTTCAACTATCGTGTAATGTGATTCATACTCGAGAAACTTCTTACTGAGGTAATAGATAGCATGATCACTTTTATCATCATGTTCTTGCACCAATATCACCCCTATAGAGGTCTCTTCAATGGCTAAATACAAGATCAAGGGTTTTCCTGAAATAGGAGGCTTTAAAACAGGTGGATTTGCCAAATAAGCCTTGATCTTATCGAAAGCTTCTTGACATTGTTCATTCCCTTCAACTGGTTGTTATTTTTTGAGAAGCTTGAAAATAGGTTCACAAATAATAGTCAATCGTGCTATGAAATGACTAATGTACTAGAGTGATCCTAAGAAGCTCCTAACCTCTTTTTCAATCTTAGGGTTAGGCATTTCTTGAATAGCCTTGATTTTATCGGGATCCATTTCTATACCGCGCTGGCTAACAATGTGGCCAAGTAGCTTACCCAAGGTTACCCCAAAAACACACTTCTTCGGGTTTAGGCGTAGATTATACTTTTCTATCCTGGTGAGAATTCTATTTAACACAACAGGATTTTCTTCCGGGGTGTCGGATTTGACTAGCATGTCATCCACGTATACTTCCACTTCTTTATGAATTAAGTCATGGAGTAGAGTGGTAACGGCTCTTTGATATGTTGCTTTTGTGCTCTTCAACCCGAATGACATAACTCGGTAGCAATACGTGCCCCATTCTGTGATGAAAGCTATCTTGAACTTGTCAAATACATTCATCAATATCTGATTGTATCCTGAAAAACCATCCATGAAAGAATACATGGCAGCTCTTGCAGCACTGTCGACCAAAACATCAATGTATGGAAGTAGGAAATCATCTTTTGGAGTGGCCTTGTTCAAGTCACGAAAGTCAACATATACCCTAACTCTGCCATCTTTCTTGGCTACATGAACCACGTTTGCAAGCCACGTAGTTCTAAGAAGTTGGCTTTGATTTGCTTCGAAATTTCTTCTTTAACCTTTTCAGCCCATTCAGGACGTAAACATATCATTTTTTGTTTGACAGGATGAATTTTAGGATCTGTTGGTATCCTATGTTCCGCTATATGTCGATCAACACCAAGCATATCGTCATATGACCAAGCGAAAGCTGTAACGTGTTTTTTTAATACTTTTACTAATTCTCTCTTTTGTTCGATGGATAATTGATTAGAAATTATTACCATGTTAGGGTTTTCTTCTGTGTTTAAATTAACTTCTTTGGTGACATTATTGTTTAATATTGAAAATGCTAGATGTATGTTGAAATGGATGCATGGAATCATAATCAGAAACACAATCCAAATAAGCAAAGTTTCCACTTTTATTGAATGCATTAAAACTTACATTATTCATTTCATAAACATCAAACAAGGAAGCAAAGAACTCATCCTCTTCTATCGGGGTTGGCCCTTCTTCTGCGATCGCCATGCTTGCGGATGCTCGTTCTGCTGGAATCATGACAATCTCCTCATCGCCTTCTTCATCAATCTCCATCTTTGCCTTCCCCTTGTTCACTTGGTCTCACTCTAGTTCAATCTCTTCTATAAGATTCAGCTGATTCCTAAGCCTTTTAATTTGCTAATATTCCAAAAAGCTTCTTCTCTTCAGATGAGCATAGTAGCATTTTTCTATACGTAATTTACGGGGCAATCAACTAATATTGGTATATCACCCCATGAACATGTTTCTTGTCATTTGAAGTCAAAATTAGCTGGATATGTAGAAGAATAAAAAAAGATGAAGCATTCAATAAATCCAAAATTATTCATGAAAGATCGACTGTAGAAGCAAAATTGTGTTGTACATTGTATAAAAAGAAAGAAGGCCAACATCGGCAAATTAAAATAAAACAAAAATCCTAATATACTGCTATAAACCTTGATGAGGGAAATCTGGTAGGAAATCCGGTGAAGGATAAGAGCTTGAAGGACTCAAGTGAGGTGGTTGCTGCTGCTGTGGGGTTCCACTAAGATGGAGGCTTATGATCTCCACGATTAGTGCCTTGATGTGCATTTGAATATACATGCATAATAAAATTTTAGCAAACATTTCATAAGATTACATGCATCAAATTTTGCATAAACAATAAACTTACCGCCATATCACCATTATAACCCATGATGAGCTACTGATATCCTCGAATACTACCCCAATCAGTAATGCTGTCAGCTATAGGGACCTGAATCAAATAAAAATCACAAAGTCTAAAATAAGAAATCCCATCAAATACAAATGAAGAATGAAGAAGAAAAAAATATTCACATGGGTAGCATGAGCAAGATTATAGGTCACTGGCCTTCAAGGATCAAAGTAAGGCTCAATCATGGGCACATAAATAGTCCCGTATGGCCGGTACATAGAAAAGTAATATTGTCTAGGATGGAAATCCCGATGGCTAGACACCATCATCGAATCCTTAGCAAAGAAAATAGATGAAGCTGAAGAACTCCTATTACTGCTTCCGGTCCTCTTCCAACCCGAGTGATCCATTAAAAGGTATGAATTTTGAAAATAGCAAAATCAATATAAGTTAGATGCAAAAGTAAAAGTAAGGAAACTTACTATCACTCAAGTTGGTCCTTGTGAACCCTATCCAAATGAAGGATCCGACATTGGTGCCATCAAGAGCACAGTCATTCCTGTCTTCCTCCACATTTGGGATGATAGGCTTAAGGTCTACATCAAGCTACCCTAAAACTCCTCGTAACCACCAGGTACCCTAACGAGGTGTAAACCTCACCTCTGCTACTCACCTCCCCCACATTGATGGCATTCCAAACAAAGTAGCCAACAAGGAAGCTTATGCGATGTTGGCTTAACTCTCATTGAAAGAAGAGAGCCCTAGATGTGGCTACCTAAGAAAAAATCCTAAGATTAAGAGCTCTCGATGATCAGATGTCTGTTGATGAAAAGCTTTGCGTTTGTCATTTGGCGAGTCCATCCAGACTCAACTTCCTAAGTCGAGGTTTTAATGTATAAATATAATGGATCGATAAGAAAATAAAGGGTACTAATGAAACAATAAAAAAAGGACAAAGAAAAATAAAAGCAAAGGAAAATACCTAAGCACTAGTAAGTCCTCGAAGACACTACAAGAGCTGAGTCCAACAAAGCTGGATGTCCCAACCGTAGAAGTAGTGTAGAACACTTGGGTATTTGGAATAATCGGTACCCCTCACCGATAAGGGTATATCCAACATCATCATCTCGAAGAACTAGATCTACAAAATGGAGTCAAAGTAAGAAACAAGCATGTGAAAAAAAAACAAGTCAAGGACAAGGAGTTTTTATCGCAATGACTTAAATAGAAGACTTGAACTTCTTAATTCTGTTTCTAGTGTACTGATTAAGGGCCCAGTTGTTAGCACGATTTTCTCAGAATGATGAAGACACATAGCTAATTCAAATTAGCTAGGGATTCGACATGAGCCAAACGGAGCCGAACAATCACATTTTCAACTCAAAAATCAAAGTTTCAAAAAATAACATTTCAGGTAAAACTTAATTTCTCGATTCGAGCAAAAACTGTAAAAAAAAGTTAAACTTCAATCAAACGATGGAATTAGCCCATGGGCTAATTACCCATGGGGCCTACCTAGACCTTAGCTTTCCCTGATTTGGGGGATATGGCTCCCCTATATAATTAGTCCGCAGGCTAATTACCTATCAAGGGTTTAGCCCTAGCTTCCTTGGTTTTCAAGGATTTGGGCCCATGTAGGTAATTAGCCCATGGACCAATTACCTAGGTAGTTAGCTCATGAGCTAATTACCTCGAAGTTATAAATGGAAGCCGAGGCTTCCCATTTTCATAACTTTTCGATTCGTGACTTTGCCAGAGCAAAGTTAGCTAGTTTTCAGCACTAAACGCATCAAAACTCGGTCAATTTAAGGTTTAATTAATTTCAAATCATTCGAGCTTTGATTTGAAAAAAGTTTTCATTATAAAATTTGATTCAAACTCGATAAAACTCGTCTATCTCGAGATTATAACCATGACTTGGGCATAAACACTTCACAAACTCTTTCCTTTCCTTTTATTTTTGTTTTTTTATCAAACTTTCAACAACTTCAACTACAAATTCAGTTCCGAACTTGCTTTCACGTCATCCTTGGCAAACAAAAAAGGTAACTAAAAGTAATTGGCTCTTAGCCCACCTTTCAATTACGTTATTTTACATATTACATCGCATTTTGGGGTAAAGAGCCAACTGGAGCTGCTTTACGATTAATTTTCAATAAAATGCTCTAATATGTTTAAACAAGCTTGCAGGTGAACACCGAGTTCCTGAAATAAGGGAAAACTATACCCGGGATACTATGGAAAACTCCAAGTAGTACCGTTACTCTGCCAAAATTTCGATTGTAATTTATTATTTTATTAAGACATCGTAATGTCAAAATTATCATTTAACTCATAATTCTCGATATTTGAATAAAATTAGTAACTATTATATCCGAACCTATAATCTCTATTTTTCGGTATAAAAATCCCATCACAGATCAGAATACCACAATTCCCAATGGAGCTGAACCGGGTGGCGACACTTTTCAATAAAATGAAGTATTTACTTTATCTTATTATTATCTTTAATTTTTGAGAAATTCAAGTGAAAAAAATTATTTTTCTCAATATAAATATATTTTGGATTTAAGGAATAAGAAGAAATACTTCTTAAATAAGTTTATGTGAAAACTTCTAAAACGAGAAGTGTTTTCATAAAATCGATGAAACGGGTGAATTCGTGCTCTGCACAGTTCAACCCTCTTTAAAAAGCCTTTTTTGAAACTTACGAAAGGACTGTTCGCTCAAAGTGGGGACTCTTCTAGGGATGCTATTTTTATTAAAAACCCGAGTCTTAATAAAAATCAACTTTTTGATATAATAATTAACTTATATTCAAAAATTGAGAATTATGACATTTTTTTATAAAATTGCTATTTCGTAAATTTTAGGATAGCATTTGCACGTGTATAATCCCACCAACAACCAATTTAGGTGACTTTTGGTGAAGTATCACCCAATTTCATTTCAGGGCTTGGGGATATGGATCTCATAACCCCTTGTGTATCGTACAAAGGACTTTGATTCGCATGGGATCAAAGTACCCGAATATATTATATGTGGAAAAAATCACTTTGGTTCATTTTAGGGCCATTGAACTTCATTACACAAAGGCACATGGTACCCTTTACAACATATAGACAAACCATAGATAATTTCCCATAGGTTTACCATAAACCTTGTAAAATTGTGAGTAGACTTCTCTAGTCCCTTGATGACAAAAAGCAAAGTAACCAAATGGAGAATAAGGGGGATAGGCGCGGTGCAACTTCCTTTACCAATTCCAAGCCTTTGATTACAGCTTCGTATTCTGCTACATTATTGGTGGCCGAGTAAGCTAGTTTTGTAGTGTAAGAAAGTTTGATCTTTTTAGGCCCTTTATGACGACACCTATTCATGCTCCTTCTTGCAAGGAAGCTTCATCGATATGCACAATCCACTCTTCCATCTTGGGATTCTATTGTGGCTGTAATTCCACAAACTCGATCACAAAATTAGCCAATACTTGGCCCTTCAAGGCTTTTCTTGCTTCAAATCTAACATCAAACTCCCCTAAATGCATGACCTATTAGGCTACTCGTCCTGACATCCCAGGTCTCTGTAATACTTTCTTCAAGGGGAAACTAGTTCTCACCAAGAACGTGTATGCTTGGAAATACGGTCGAAGCCGAGTGGTGGCTTTTATTAAAGCTAAAGCAAGTTTCTCTATCTTCGGATATCTAGTCTCCATCTTAGGTACTATCCTTCTTCATCCTTTTTAATCAACACAGATCCAACTACCTCATCCATCGATATATGAACAATTCTTCACCCGATTCAGGATGACTAAGGAGAGAAGGCGAGCTGAGGAAGCTTTTAATATTTTCAAAAGCCTCTTGACATGTCTCATTCCATCAGAACGACTAGCCATTCTTGATGGCTTTGTAAAACGGCAAGCATCTTCTTGTTGAGAAGGACATGAAGCATCGTAGCACATTGATCCAGCCATTAAGTTTTTATAGCTCATTCAATATCTTGGGAGGTTATATTCCCATGATTGCTTCTATCTTCTCTAGATTGGCTTCAATTCTCCTATGGGAGATGAGATATCCTAAAAATTTTCCTCCCCAACTCTAAATGTGTACTTTTTCGAATTGAGCTTGGGGCGGTACTTTTGCAATATCTAGAATAATTTTTGGAGGTCCGTAGCATGTTATTCTTCGGTCGGGCTTTCAATGATCAAATCATCCTCATAAACCTCAACTGTCTCGCTATTTGTTTTTTAAACATGTCATTCACTAGCCTTTGATACATGGCTCCTACATTCTTGAGTCCAAACGGCATGACCTTGTAGCAATATGTTCCCTCATGGGTTATGAAGGAAGTCTTTTCTCCATTATTTGGATTCATCATAATTTAGTGATATCCTGATTTAGCATCAAGAAATTAATATAGAGAATACCTAGCTGTTGAGTCTACCGATTGAATTATGCATGGTAGTGGGTAGCTGTCTTTAGTTGTGGCTTTGTTTAAGTTTGTGAAGTGTACGAGCATCCGCCACGATTCATTCAAATTCTTGACTAGTACAACATTTTCTAGCTATGAGCGGGCGGGCCTTTCCGCGACGATTCGGGAAAGAAGGTCGTGTTTATTGAACTGGGTCAAACTGCGCGAGGCACGAATTCGCCTGGTTTTTGAGAATGTGTCTTACGATCTCTGGGGGATGATCTTTATTAAAGAGAAAACCATTTTCAATTCGATTTCCTTTTTAAGATAAAAGTAGTAAAAGTTAGGTTAAAACCCTATTTTACTAAAAGAAAATAGTCGCCACCCGGTTCAGCTCCACCGGGAATTGTGGTATACTGATCCGTGGTAGGATTTTTATACCTGAAGAATGAGATTCTGAGTTCGGATATAATGGTTACTAACTTTATT
>CAOJBI010904256.1:0-12646 GCA_948277035.1 Euphorbia corollata | reverse complement strand
TATAAGAAATATAAATTTTATTTATTTATTAAAAATAATTAGGCATTAGATTATTTTCTTAAAATATTAAATAATACTATAAGCTACTATATATCATTTAAGATTATTAATATTAATTAATAATACTGAGTACTGAAACGGAACTAATCTAAACTGAAACTGAACTAAATTAGTTGTTAAATAAGTTAAGGAGAGCATAACCTAAATGTTGGCAAGTTAATAATCATTTCTAGTGTTTAACATACAAAAAATAGAAGCATATATTACTATTAATTAAACTACGAAAAAGAACACCTAGGCAGAAAAATACTTATGTCGTGTTTTGATAGAGTAGATAAGAAATATTGAATTTAGTGAAATTCCACCAATAAAAAATACAATTTCAAACTTGACTTATTTGAAAATATGAAAAAAAAAATTAAACTTTGTTTGTTCTTCTCCTAAAATTAATTAGCGTTATTTTTAAAGTGGATAAGTAGCAGGATTTTGTAATAATAAATATAGTACTTCATATGTGTCGCGCCAAACGACGTGTAAAATCTCGATGGAAGGCAGTGTCGGTTTGATTGTTGGGGTGAAGCCATCGAGGAGCCATATGTTCATGAGAATTATCCGCAGTAGACTTAGTAAAATATAACATGATCGTTTATAATTAACATATCAATGCTAAACCCAGTTTGCTCGTATTTAGGAGTTACTTCATTGATTATATTTTATTTTTATATGCACAAAATTAAATTTAGCGTAAATTCAATTTTAATCTATAATTTACTATCTTCTTGAGCTTGTGCTAATTTCTGTAAAATTGTGATCTGATTCTCAAATTTTTACCCCTAAATCTTCGATCTTATTTGTTAATTCTAGTATAAATTATTCCAGGAAACTAGAAATAAATATTTTTAAAAAACATTTGTTAATGTTAAAAAGAAAGAATACAATAGAAAAAAAAAAGGCCAATGTTAGATTTCGGATCAAATTCAAGTAAATTTTTAGACCTTTCCAAATGAAAATAAACTGTAAACCAAAAGAACAAAACCTTAATCATGCAGCACTAAGACAACGGGACATGTGATGAAATGGGAAAGAATCTGCTGTCCTATTTTGGGTGTCCACTCTCATGCCCCCCATTCAATTCTTTAAATGTGCAAGACATATATGAAACAGAAAATAGACGATGTGAGAGAGGAAATGAAAAGAAAATAAAAAAATAACCGCAACATGCCAATAATTGAGTGAAGCACATCCAAAGGGGCACAAAGTTGGGGAAAACAATTTTTTTTTCTGAGATGAAATGGGATAGCAATTAGTGTTAGCAGCTAAATATCCATATGCTGACATGGAAAAGATGTTGTGCAGGTTTGCATTAACCTAGTGTATAAAACTAAGGCCATGTCCAATGCATTATTTTATAACCTTTACTCTAAATTCTATTTTTACAGTTTTTACTCTATTTATACAGTTGCTACAGTGAATTCACTCCAACCCACTACTCTATTTCTTTACTCTAAAAAAAGATTCCTTTCATCAAAGGATATTTTATTATTATTCCTTTCATTAAAGATTCCTATCATTAATTTATAAATTATAAAACAATTCAAAATAATAATAAAATAATCAAATTGAATTATAGAGTAAGGTATGGGATACTACCATACTCTATAAATAGAGTAGACATTTGAAGTACCATTGGACTTGCACCCTACTCTATAAATAGTAAAAGTTACCATTCTGGAATACCATTGGACTTGCCCTAACAAGCCTGTTCTAAATTATGAAAATCTTTCAATGAAGGAAAGAAACTAATTTAAGAGTCCTAAAAGTGATGGATATATGAATTCGTTTCGATGTTCCTACGAGGGCTGCTGCAGTACCTGGGAACGGTATTCTCCCAATGCCCATATTGGAAATATATCTCGGTATGCTGCATATGTTATCATGCAATTCTTATTGAACACTCCCATGATTTCCTGCAACCCAAACAAAACCAAATCTCAACTTTCTGATATATTTATACTTTGCATTTATACTTGTTGGAATGTAAATCAAATTTTGAGGTACCCTATCCTTTGTAGTTTTGTTCAACACTTCTTCACAAGGGCTGATCATCTATTTTTATCAACACTCGAAATAATAACTTCTACAAACTAGATACACCTTACCACCATGGAAGATTAATCACTTCGTATATAAATTTTGGGTCTGTTTGGGATTGTTGTCACAGACCTTGTATTTAAAAGCTCCACACAAACTTTTCAAACATATTTTGGAATTGGACAAAAGATTTTTTGACTCTTATACCAATTAATTAGGGTCTGTTTGCTATTTATTTTCAGTCATTTTCAGGACAGCCAGCTTGGGAAAGCATGACACTGTAGTTTTTTGGGACAACAGTATGGGAAAGCAATCCCAAACTGGCCCTTTACATGACAATTTCACACATAAAAAAAGACTCCTCAGTCCACCCTGATTTTGGAAGACGTGAAAACTGATAAATTACCTGCTGCGGGAAATCTCCATTCTCCATTTGAGAATTTATCAAGTACCTTGCTGCACGATGCAATGGCGCTGCGTCTCTCTCAGCCTGCGAATTATGAAGCACATGGTGAATCTTTTTCTTTTCAAGTCTTATCGACACGAAACATTTGAAATCAACACATATTTGCTAGATGCTAACAGGATACGTATCAGAAAATAATTGGAGTGGGTCTAACACTTCATAAGATAAAGTAATTCTTTTCCAGCACATGTTCCCAGAACTATGTCATTGGAATGAGATTTAGATGGAATTAGTTAGGGATAATGAACCCAAACGAAACCAACTTAAAGAAAACTGATATCTACCTGACCAGCATCAATAAGGCTCAGCATAGCCCATGAAGTGTTTACCACATGAGCCTTGTTAGCTTCAAGATTGGAATATACCTGCACATGAGAATTGCATATATTAAAACAAAAGATTATATGCACACTTTGTGCTTCTTGGTAGTGTTCCATGAGAGAAAATGGAAAGAAAAAGAAATATGGTATGATTCCTGTTTAAAAGTTTTACATATTTCTAGAGCTTGGCACTTTCATTCTGTCAGTTTTTCCGATTACTAATAGCATTCTCAGATTCACAAAAAGCATCCAAGTTCATGCTTCCCGAGCAAATTACTTGGAATGATTCTAAACATTATCTATTGTAAAGGCAGCTCATAAATAACACATGCATAATGACTAAGACTGGAAAGATTAATTCACTTAAATTTGTAAAATAACAATACAAGGGCATGAACTTTTACCTTTGTTTGACATGAAAGATAACTCTCTCCCCAACCACCAGAAGGACACTGTTTAGACAGCAGAAATTCACAAGCCTTTCGGATACTGGAGCAATTGTTAAAGTTCATTCCTGCAGCCACCAGCCCTTTTATGCCAAACCATGTACCATAGGTGAAGCAAACACCCCATGAACCATACCTGTCCAGAAATTATGCATTTTAATGACAGTTTGAAATTTGAATGAAGCAAAAAGAAAATTACAAGGCATTTAAAGATATTGATAGAGGTGATATTTGGAACAATACAATAGGAAATCCAAAAGTTAGTTTATCAACTGAATCAACTTTCGTCGAATCAATAACTCAAAAAGAATTGGAACGCACCATGACCCATCTGCTGCCTGAATTCTCTCAAGAAACTTGGTTGCCTTTTTAATACAAGCTTCTATTTCTTCCCGTCGATGTTCAGGATGTAATTTCTTGAATGCTGTGAGGGCTTGTACAGCAGCTGAAGTACACTCAACATAACTTTGTAGTTTACACAAGTTAGTAATTGATATCATTATGAAAGAACATAATGGTCTGATTCAATTATTACTTACGGATAGTCAATAACTATATCACCAAAAGTTTCAGCAGGGTTGATTAACTGAAAATTCAAAGTTAAGAGGAGAATTTAAATATATAACAGAAACATATTATAATGGTATGAAGGCATTGACTTAAGTTTTAATAATTCCATCTCATAGAGGTTAAAGCAAAGCATGAAATAAGTATACATGTCTTGAGAACAATCAAATTTCCAACATACAAGGTATTTCATGTTTATTGCATTTTTTTTTAAATTGCCTCATTTGGGCTTACATTATTAAATAGAAAGAAAAATCCCCAACCCACCCCGGATGTGATTCGAACCTGAGACCTTTAGAGTCCATAGCTTCCGTCTTAACCACTAGGCCAAGACCTCAATCACTATGTTTATTGCATTTAAAGTTCAAAAAATAGAATGTGAAGGAGCATCAAAACAAATCATATTTTTACTCAATTAAGTGCTGAAAATAAACACCGGCAAATCACCATACTTGTATCTATGATTAGGCTCATTTCACATAGTTAGAGTTTTAATTATTTGGCTGCATAGAGGTTCACCTAGTGCATTCTTTCTTCATTTATGAGCACCACCTCCTTTTCCAGTGAAAATTCTAAGATGAGATGATAAGCCTTTGTACTTTGAGAAGTAATGTTATAGATTGAAAAACTTTCATGCTCTTATGACATAGAAAAACTGAAGTACTTATGTACATTGTTCTTAACAAAGCAAAATTTTGGTTTTCCAAGAGTATTGAGTAATACTTATCATGCATATATGTATAGTAAGGTGCAACATTAAATCTTAAATGAGTTGGGATCAGTGTAAATCATTTTTGTTGAAAGGGTGCTAGGTGCCCATAGATTTGAAGATAAGTAAAATGAAGTAAATAAATAACGATATTACCTCTAACCAACTGTAAGATCTTGTAAGCTCATATGTAGCAAACCCGCCATCACCATTCTGTAGAGTGCAGGAAAAAGATGCTTGACTTTTGGAAGAGTATTCTTTACGAGCTAAAATATGAATTACGCAAGCTATAGAGAATAATAATGATAAATAAGCATACGAAAATTCCATGCAAATTTCAGCACCAGCCTTTAGTACTTGGCTATGCTGATCTGAATATATTTAACTAATCAATTTTCATACATTTATATTGTACAATCATAATGTTGCCCACAAAACTCAGAGTGACCCAAAGAAAAATTACCTGCAGCGAGAGAATAACATTGACTGCATCACATATCCGGTTCACATCTAATGAATCCCCGACAATATCACGTGGAATTTTGGATAATAAAAGAACAGCCTGTCAGACAAACTATAAGTGTATAATCGAAAACAATAAATCACAAGGAACACTTCTAATATGAAAATCATTACTTTCAATCCCTCTGCTGTGCAATCTGAGATGGGCCAGCCGTGATCAGCAGTTGAAAAAGGCCATGCACCTTTTGATATGTGACGGTACCAAAAATCAAGGTCTCCTGGACAATCATCTGAGACCTTAAAGCCAATAAATATAAAACAATGAGGTGACATTTTTTTTGCTTAGCAGATTAAGTAGCAGTCTCTAACTATATTTCACTCCGAAGAGAGAAATCACCTGTGAGTTTTTTATATATGCATGAGCTTTTCTCAAAGTGGGACCGTATTCCTTAACAAGGTTAGTCGACAAAATTGCCTGAACTGCAAAAGCTGTATCCCACAGTTGACTCCCATTGTAACCCTGCAGCATATTTACTATATCTTAGCATATATATGACAAATTGCAGGTCAGACCAAACTATAAATCTGAACTTTGGAAGTCATGGCAATAACTGATAAAACCCCAAACTACTTTTCAATGCCAAGCAGCAATAAATCTAGTTGGGGATAAATACTCAACATTAGAGACAGTAACAATTCTAACATGAGTGAATGTCAATTTAAACTATAACTGTAACTAACTTGTCAATTAATGCCACTAGAATTCCTGAAAAATTCCCACACAGCCAACTGTGTGGTAAATAAGGGTGACCAAAACCGAACCAGAACAAGAACCCAAACCGAACCCGAATAAAAATAACCGAACTGAACCAAATTTATTTCAGTTCGGTTTTGAAAATTCTGAAAAATTCAGTTTCGGTTTTTGCAATAAAACCAAAATAAAAACCAAACTGAACCAAATAATTGTTAAATATCATTTATATATAAATATATTAAACCCCTAATTATATTAAATGTTAGTGTGGCACAGTAGTCGGTAATAACTAATAGGGGCTTTCTTGATTAGTATCAAATTCCATATATCCATTACAATATATATAAAATAAAGATGAGATTTTTAAGTTAACTGTTTAAGTATTTTAAAATCCTAATTAAGAAAGAATTGTTCACTTTTCAACATGGATATTTCTATTCTGATTTTTGTAATACGATTCACCCATTACATTTGTAATTCATAGTACTCATCTTTCTCCACAACTTTTGAATTCAAGTTTTCATTAGATCTACAACAAATAAATACATTTCCTTAAAAAAATATGTGACGATAATATCCCCCTCATATATTCCTTAAGTATAGAATATGAATTAGAAATTATGTTGTATATATAGAGTTCAAATAATATTCGGTTCGGTCTAGACCAGACCGAATATAGTTCGGTTTGGTTCCGGTTATATTTTCTATCATTTCGGGTTTCCGTTCGGCTCGGTTTTGAACCAAACCGTGCTTTGCCCACCCCTGATGGTAAATATATTGAGACCTGCATTTTCATTCCATCTTCAGCTAGCCAGAGGTAATCATGTATTCTTGGAAGATGCAACTTAAAAGCTTCGGAATTCGGATCTTCCACCCAACAGCAGAGCATATTTAACACCTGCAGACCAGAAAGAACTGATGATAAATAGAAAAATAAATTCAGAAATAGCTCAAATTAGCATATAAGTAGAATGTCAGTATGATCACAGCTCAAAACAGCCAATGAATCCACATTTATATGACGAAGATAAGAACAAAGAAGAATAATTATAGAAATAAAGATTATTCAGAACAGGTATCAAAAATTACTAAAGATATCCAACTACTTGTAGTTTAGAATGAAATGAATGTCGGTATATCACCCTCAGATCTATTTGTGGGATGGTGAGAATTTTTCATTTGTTTGTTGTTCTTCTTCCCTTAGAACCTGTTGCTATTAAAAACAAGAGCTTACTTAGAGAGAACCATATGAACCCATGAACTAGATGACTGAAATTATCTCTCCTTATTCATTTTAATGTAAAGCATGCGCAGGCCTCTTTTAGGACATGTAACTGTGTAACTTCTGCATAAATACCCTTCATACAGTTATAATTATAAAAGACACTTGTATTACAAATGGAAGCCTTGGCAGTTAGCACACATACTGAGACAATTTAATTATATTATGGGCTGCTGGAAGTATGCCAATCTAAATTATCAATGTTTACCCACAGCTAAAATTAAGTGCAAGCAATTTTCAAAAGTAGTAGTGTTAGTGCACCTGAAATCCATTACCTTGTTTACAGGACCAATGCATAAGTAACGAGTATTTTCATCCTCATAATGTACGTGCTGCATCACACTCTGTAGAGCCTTTTCTCTCAACTTTTTTCCAGGCCAATGCATTAGAACGGGCTCAACTAACTTGTGCAGAGATGCCCAAAGTACATCTTGCACCATGGGATGTGGATAATACAGGTCTTCCTGCAAACCCAGAAGTAATAACGTAAATCACCACGAGAAGGATTACATTATTAATTTGAGCTTATCTTGGATATAATAATTACAAGCTAAAGTTACCGGCATCTGTGTGATTAATTTAATAACAAGAAACAAGTATTAACATTTTTATAGCATATACAAGTATTGTTATTGAAAATTCCCTTAATTGATTTTTAAAAAAAAAACAAAAGTAAACATTATGAAAGAGGACAACAACCTCTAAGAAAAAACATAAAACAGAAGATTATACAGTTAAGAAAAGCAAGATATAAATCAGTGCCCACAAAACAAGTTGGATAGCATACAAAGAAACTACAATGGAAGCCACTCTTACTAGAGATTTAAAGACAACATATGAATTTCCAGAAACTGAGGCGGCCAATATCATACATTTCAATAAATAGAATACATATAATTAAATCGATCTATTTTTACTAACTTTTCATCCTTCTACTCAGCAACTCAACTTGGAAACCAAATTATATAAATCTCAAGTAATGTCAACCAATGACAACCAAGTCAGATATTGATAGTAGGAGATTTGTACATTAATTGAAAGAGCACTGTTAAATAGATCTGACAAACACATTTAGATATTATCAACATTATAATATAAAAAACAAAATTAGTGAAACTAACAGTGGACTGGAAGTTGTAGCTTAGCCTGAGATTGACAAGCCGTGGGCAACAGTCCACTACCATGCATGACAAAGAATATACATGTAGACACAAATTATTTACAAACTGCCGTGAATTCGAAAATGAATGTAAATTTGTCACCTCTATGTTATACTACATTGTGATACAAGGCTGTGTTGGCATCTAAAACTATCTACTCAGCTATATTTGCAATAAGCATACAAACTAGCTGATCATAATCTGGCTATTTTAAATATAGATTTAGAAAATCAATTATAATTAGAATGAGTTTATCTGATCATTGTTACAATTGATTCTGAGATCAGCATTAATAATAACCAAGTAATCTCAAAAGGAATCGCAATTTGATTACTTCACAAGCAGAAGAAATTTTACATTGCTGATCAGTTGTTATTAAGAAATAAATTCCAGAATATTGATGTTGTATGAAAGTCTGTATTTGCAGTCATTTTCAACTGGAAAGCAACAGAGAAGGAAATATTTAAAAAAATTAGAAGTGCAGCATTTCCCACGCACAATACGGGAGTCATCCAACATCCATAGCCTAAATATTCAATAATGGTATTTGGTGTATGCCAATATGCTATTATACTCGAGGAAAAATAAAAATCAATGCAACATAGAATAAGCACGCAGTGGAATCCGCCTCTTATAGAATCAAGAGAATAAATTACAAACCTTTGCACATTGGTTGCGTGCATGATTCCAGTCTATTTCATGGTAAGGGACAGTAAATAGTTCCTTTCTCAAAGACAAAACTGTTGATGTGACTGGGCCAACAAACCTTTTCCCAAACAAATATGACATGGGCAGATAGACCATTCGGCAGTGGCACCACATCCTCCCTGCAGAGATAAAAAATGACATTTTATCTTCAACAAAGGAACACCTGTACCGCTAAATAAATTTTTCCCATTTTTAAACTGAGTGTTCAGCATGAAATTCTCAATTAATTTTCCGAAAACTTGCAAGAAATCATCTATCATCATTTGGAACAATTTGGCTTATATCCTTGGTGAACAAAATGATGTGTGATTCTGAAAGTAATTCGACAACTGCACCAAGAAATTATGACCACAAAAATAAGGTCCAGCCTAAAAGGCTTTGCTTCTTTAGTTGTTCTGTCCCGATACACTAAATCTCTTAAACAAAGTCATCTATCAGGTTAAAGTTAATGAATTAAGAGATCAAAATCAATGTGACTCAAATCCTTCGTGAACAAAATGATGCATGATTTTAAAAGTAATTTGACAACAAAAAATTATGCATAAAAAAAGAGGTCCTGCCTAAACTTCCTCAGTTTCTCTCTCCCAATACTTTGAATTTCTTAAACAAAGTCATCTATCAGGTTAAATTCATACATTTTTTCTGAAAAGGTAATTAAGAGATCAAAATTTCATAAAGCGAAAATAAAGTAGTATTAAAGGACATTTTAATGGATAAGAACCTGGATGGAATGGGAGTACATAAGGGAGAAGCCATATCTCCGGGGGAAGGGGATTATTCCCAGACCACTCAAAAGCTCCAAGAACCTGTTTAGTTTGAGCAAGGGATCAATCACAACCCCAAAAACAAAGCAAAAGTTTAAAGAGAAGCTAAAAAATATAAGTATTCAGCTTTGAGAACTAAACTGAAAGCCACATTTTTCCCCATGATGTGATTGCAGTAGCACTGCCATGGTCCAGAATCCATTTACGCCCTCTCTCCATTCCTCCATCTCCGTCATTTGCCCCTTCACCCAGCAACCTCAAAGTAACATAGCACAAAACACTACCAAACATCGTGCTGGGACCTTCAATGTGTAAGCCCCATCCGCCATCTCTATTCTGAAATAATAGGTCCACATTAACAAAAGTTCCATCTTTAATAGTAAACTATAGTAAAACAAACCAGAATACCCAAAAAAATAAAAAAAGGACCAAAACCAAAAGAGAATACAGAGGAAAAACTAAAGCCCACAGAAAGTAACCATGCCTGGTGGTTGTATAGGTATCGGCGCATCTCTTTCTTATGCTCCTCAGATAAAACGGCATTCATAGCTCCAGTGACGTACAGAGATATCACCTAGATCATTTTTTAATGTAGAAAATACATATAGCAGACCGGTACAATACAAATCACATCCAAAAAGGTGAAATGTTATGAAGAAATAAAGAACTCGTGAAAGAGAAAATACCAAACCAGGCATGAGAAACATAGGACCCCCATAATCTCCGGGCCAATGGCCATCATGAGCCTGAATAGTTGAATAGTAATTCAAAGCTCTTTTTAAAGTAACAGATACAGCCTCTTCAGTGACATCATCAGTATCGTTGAGTTTAACTTGAGGCAAAACATCATCCAATGGATTTTCCTTAGCAAACTAACAGCCAAACGAACCGAAAACAAAGCAGATCTCCATTACGCAAATATAAACACCAAAATGGCACAAAAAGAAACACGAAAATCGAAAATGAGGATGATAAACCTGGATTCTCATCATCAGATCTGAACTATGCTTCATATTGAAACGATTATTGAAAAAATCCTGACGAGCATTCTCAACCTGCAAACGATCTTCAGGAGATCCAAGATTAGGATCGAACTCCCAAACCTGTCTTCCAACATGATTGCTAACAGTTCGTAGCCATGGATTTTCAATTCCATCAGCAATCTTTAGCCTCCACATTCCGATCTATTCACTTTAGTTCTGGAATAAACATGGTTATTGCGATTATAAATCAAAACGAAACGAACATAAAGCAGAAAATCAAGAAATAATCGCCTAGAATTGAAAAGTCAAAGGGAAAATTTTACATGCAATAAAGGAAAAAAGGAACGAAAAAAAAAGCTTACATACCTTTGAGAGCTTGAAAGTGAGAGGCGAAGATGGGCAGAGCAAGCAGGAGTACAGGTTTAGTTACTTAGGAGTTAGGACTGTCAAGTGCGTGAATTTTTTAAAATTAAAAATAAATTTAGATAATCACGCGAAATTATAAAATTTACCGTTTAGACGTGCTCATTATAAATTTTGTCGAAACCGGTGTCGATTTATAAGAAGTGTGACCACATTAACACCGTTCGTAGGCGGATATTGGATTTAGTGACGCTTTTTTGTGTTTTAAATTTAAAAATTTGTTTTATAAAATCATTTTCAAGTTTATGAATATTTTTTATTATAAATTTTTTTATTAAACTAAATAGAAAAAATACATAAGATTTTACATATAATTACATTATTTTTTTAAAATGTTAACATTATGTAATATTTATTATAGTTAAATATACAAAATATATAGGATAAAATATAAAATTTTAAAATAATTATAAATTTAAAATATGAATATGTAATAAATAAATAAAATTATTTGCCAGACTAGTCTCGGGTCAAGTATGGGTATTTATATAAAAATAAAGTTCGGACCGGGCTGGTAACCCAACACGAACAGGTTTATTAACACCTAAGAGGAAAATAAAAAAATATATATATTTAAAAGATCAAAACGAAATGAAACATAATACATTCAAGTCAGACTGTTACATTTCTTTCAAATTCAGTGAACAATATGGATAAAATCCGAATGCATTGAATATTTTATTTAAAAGAATATTTCAAAAAAAAATTTACAGATAACGATCCTTTGTTCCCACTATCTTCTCCCAAATCTGGTCCATACATTCAGTTTTTTATAAATGCTAGATATGTTAAAAAAACAAATTAGAAAATAAAAAAATAAATACAAATAAAATATTAAAAAGTACCATTTGACAATAATCCAACCGGAATATTGAAAATAGGATAATAAAGATAGGAGATCTGTGTATCCTTTTCTTTTTTTTTTTTTTTTTTGATCAAGTGTGTATCCTTTTCTAACAGACGTGAAATGATTTGGTTGAGTTCCAATTAAGTAATTAAATTGCTCAAATCATGTGATACCCCACTTTTTTTAAAAGAAAATACTAGTTATTTATAATCTTTTAAATTTGAATTCGTTAAAACGGCTTGAAGAGTTGTTTTTTTATTGTTATAAATATAATGGTTATGTAAAAAAGCTCATACATATAATTAGATAATAATTTAAATAATCAATTAAAAAATGCCACGAAAGACAGAATATCTGCCATGCCATGCAAAAAGCATATGTGCCGTCTGTTTCTTATTTTATTACTATTTATTATAGCGAGACGTGTCTAAACTCGATACATTTATTAAACTAATATTATTAAAAGTACGGACCGTAAAATTGGATTATCGCGGGTCTGATATTATTTTTTTGAATTATCGCGGGCTACAGGGCAAGTAAACACCTATTTTTTTAATTTGGAAAACATTGTCAAGTTCGTCCTTGATGCCATCTAAGTGTGGTTCCATTACTTCGTATTATTTACTTTAAATTCTATTTTATAACTCTATATATATTTTTATTA